>CAJNDV010002559.1:235-22460 GCA_905221635.1 Symbiodinium sp. CCMP2456
TTCTAATCATTAAGGCCCTATATTACATCAATTTCAGAAACTGCCGTATGGCCAGTACTGCTGCCCAGTCTTTTGATCTGAGATGTGTTGATTTGGCTGTGAAACCCTAAACCCCTAAACCCTAAACCCTAAACCCCTAAACCCTAAACCCTAAACCCTAAACCCCTAAACCCTAAACCCCTAAACCCTAAACCCGACGGATACTGGAGGCTCCATTGGCCCTTTTTAATGCGAACTTCCCTACACTACGCAAGCGCAGCTCGCCAAACACTCATATCGACCCACAACACTTGGCGGGAAGTCACAGCAAGATTTGCGAGAGATAATCACAAGACTAATCGTGATAATCATAGCCACAATCAGAACAACAATAACCCTAACAAGACAACTAATTGATGATAATAGCAAGCAATACTAGTAAGACGCAGAAGACAAAGCTTTTGGCAATGCTATTTTTGCAACTAGTAATATTCATCAGAACGATTGTAATAACACTGATAGTACTCATAGTAGTAGTAATGAAAATGATAGGAGTCATAATGATGGTAGGCGTGCATCTCCGTGGGCCGGAGCACTTCAATGAAGTTTGGAAAGCAGATCGAAGAGCAGCCTGGCCTGGATTTGATGTCAGTGCTGCCCCAATAGTATGCAGTAGGTAATCCTGCCCTAACAGCCCGTGGATGTCCACGTAGACGCTGCCAGCATCCTCTCTACTTTTGGACGTTCATTGACGTTCATCGCAGGGCTGTGATGTTGCTGAAGCCGTGTATGTGCAGATGCAAGAGCTCCCTTCTCGAACCTACTCTCCCTTCACTTGCCATGTTCAAAACAGAGTGCAGGAGTGAACGATTTCGGGTTGTCGGTTTCAGGATTAGCGCGAAAGCGGGCTTGAGGGTAGACGGTGCAAGAATAGGCCCTGGGCACCCCGGGAGCCCCGAAACAGCTTTTGACATGAGACCGCAGGTATGAGCTGCCGGAGTGGAAAGGCCTGGCACTTGTCGGCAGAAAGCAACCAAACGTTTAGGGTTTAGGGTATAGTCATAAGCTTTTCATGGCCATAACATGACAGTAATGCTGCTACCACTCGTAGTATTGGGGCAACATCTGCCAGAAACATGGACAGACAGCAGCATGCAGCATTCATGTAAGCTAGTCCTTTGCACCATTCTGCTTTTTGGGAGCGGTGGGGTTGAGTGGCATCCTCATAGAAAGTAGCTTCACACCGTAGCACTAGCAGAGGGCAAGAAAGCTTCCAGCCTGACGACACTACTTCCAAAGTCACGAGTGTAAACCCAAACCCCGACTTCCTGAATCCTACACCCCGCAAATCCTACGCCGCTTGTCCCCCATTTTACCCTTGAGCCTCAAACCCTTTATGCCTAGATTCGCTGAGCGGTAGTTCGATCAGCTCCCGAAGCAGAAGCAAAGAAGACGTCCCTGCAGGACACTACCTGCCTTACAAGCAACTCAAGAAGGACCTCTGAGACGGGTTCAAGGCTTATCATTGAATGATTTCTTTGAAAGGATGAATTAAAGTCTTTGAGTGTAAATAAATATGACAGTTTTGAGTCTACTAGGGGGCTGCGCTCCTTTGGGAAATTCACTTCTTGCCTGGCGACTCGCTCCTGAGACGACTCGCCAGGGCTTTTGATTTCAATTCCTCAAAGGCTTTGCCCAAATCTTCATTTATCTGTCACATGTACATGTATGTGTATATATATATATACATGTGTAAACTACTATGACTCTAATGAGACCCTACAGTGTCATGTTTGTTTTTTGTATGTTTGAGTCCAATGTGACCCCAAGTAATTGTTGAACAAAGCGTTTGGGGTGCGGCCAGTCTCGCTACCAGCTTGCACAGCGTTTGCAAGCTATGCCTTCCGGTGGAGAATATATATTCTCAACCAGAAAAGTAAGCCCGGTCTGTGTGTGCGCATGTAAGGCATGCTGCAGTACGCCGGACGAAGGGCAGGGGACGGCAAGCAGCGGGTTGGAATTTAGCGCTTAAGGATTCTTAGCCATGAGGGCTCAGAAATTGAGTGGAGCTTGGGATTTGAGGAGTCCCTCGCAAGATGATCTCAAGAAAAGTGCTCGAGAGTCGGCGAGCTCCTTTGAAACCAGGAGCTGGAGAAGGTGGTCCATCCCAATGGCAACAGCCATGGCAACGATGAGGAGCAACCTGCAGCAAGCAAAGGCTTGGCACCTCGGCTTGGTTGAGGTATGCATTTCGGTTCTAAGCTCCCTGCCTGTTTGGGGGGGCCACATGGGCGGGAACGATGGAGGCCTCCCTATATTTTTCAGTGTATTGTTCAGTCTCACACATGCATGCATGCGGACATACATCCACACATGCAGGCATGCACACATGCGCACATGCGCACGCGCACACACACACACACAAACACACTCACACAAACATACACGTACATGTATAGATATACAGAGAGAGAGAGGGAGACATCACACGAGGTCTTTCAGTGATGCAGTGCTCTTGCACCGACTCTCCACGCTTCCGTGTTTGACTCTGTGGCAGACCTCGTTTCCGGCTATGTGTGTCGGGGGAAATTGACCTGACCTTATAGCACGCAGGCCTGGCCGTGAGGTAGGGGAAGCTCGGGGGATGACGTTTTTCATGTTAGTTGGTGTTACTCCTCTGACCTTGCATCCGTATCTTTTTCCGTGAACCGAGCATCCATATCGTCTCGCAAGCCCCCACAAGGCCCCTAAACAGGTGTGCGCCCTTCGGCGCTGGGTGCCTAACACGCACCCTATGCCTCGGAGAACAGAACAGAACAGAGACATCGCATCATTTATATATATATATATATATATATATTTATTTATTTATTTATTTATTTATTTTTTTATTTACTTGTTTATATGTATGGCAACTTGCAGCCGGCCCGTGACTGAGGCCAGAACCTCGAGCTGGACGGCCAGGCAGAAAGGCAGCCAGGCGGGGCGCTGGCTTGCCTAGACTAATATAAAACCCTAAACCCTAAACCCTAAACCTAGGGGCCTAAGTAATTTCCTATTAATTTTCTGGGTTCCTGGGTTCCTTACTATAGTTATAGTATAATGGACTCGGCCCCTAGGCTAGGTCTTCAGATATGTGACGTCCTTTCCTGCCAAATGAGGTAACAGTGGGATTATTGCCTTGTGCACCGTGATCAACGGCCCCAGTGACAAGCACCAAGCCTAGAAGCCTAAACCCTAATCGGCCTCAACCGACAAGCGCAAGCAACCGCAGGATGTCAACGAATTCACAGACCGCGACTGGATTCAACACGTGCCTTGGCCCGCAGCAGCAACTTGCACAGCCGGCTTGATGTTTGGCAGATGGTATCGAGCATCGTTTTGGTCGTATGCATGTGCCAGATAGTATTGCGGCTGTGTACTATCAAGCGCATACGGCATACGTCAGGCTTTGCGGGTTATCATCGAACTCATATTTTTGCTTGGCTGCTGTTCGGATCATAGATGTTTTGAAGCACCAACTCCTTGACAGACCAGTGGCCAAAGGACAGATGCTCTAAGACTCTGAGCCCTCACCTTCAGCCGATCTCGGCTTTCGCTTTGTCTTTTCAGGGCTTGTGCTGAGGTGGAGAGCGAGGCCAAGCGAATTGGAAACTCGGTGAGACAGTGGCCCATACCTCATGCCTTCATAAAGAAGTCTTTAGCTTGCAGCTCAAGTTCCAATGTCCCAAGAAGACATGTAGCTCTGCCTAAGAGCACGATTTGGCCAAGTCGTATCTTTGGCCACTGATGGTCTTGTCAAACCCACTGGTTGAAAGTCAAGCTTAAAGATAGGTCCTCTTCGTTAGCATGGCTGCTGCTGTTTGGGGGTTGGACGTTTATGCACAGCACATGTTGCGGCCATTGGGTGTGCCCCCGGCAACGATCCTTGCAGTTCTGCAGTCGTTCCTATCTCCGTGGTTGATTGCCACAGCTTGTCAGGAGCTGCCCCATCCTGCATCCCAGCTTTGCTCGTGTTTTCGATAAGAATTTGCTTGTCCGTGGATTCTCTCCATGTAGACAGGGGAGTCAATTTTGGATTCTATTTTCAAGGTGGCCTTCAGGGGTTTCGGTGTTCTGCTGCATAGGGTCTTCTGTTGGGTACGGCCTTTTGTGTCAGAAGGCTTTCTGTTTGACATGGCTTTTTGTCAGACCGAGCTTTCTGTGAGTCAGGGATTTTTTCAGAGCTCTTAAAGAGGCTGTGCTGGGTTTGGCGGTTGGCTGAACGCCGCTGACTTCTTAAACAGTTCTGCTCTGAAGGGACATGTAGGGCATGAGCAGAACAAGCAGGATCTTCAACGTACTAGAGCAGGTCATACAACCTGCGGAATGCTTGCATGAAGTGGGCAGGTAGCAGACCGTTCGAAACCCTCTCAGGAGTGTTCGTCGACCGGGGAATAGATGGCCTCAACCAGCAGCTGGAGGCGAATACTTGCACAGCTGCGTGTCTATGGCCGTGATGCTGTTCATGGTGATGCACACAGTGCAAGTTATTGGCACCCTTAAGACCCGGTATGATGTCTACTGGATGCAGGCACGTCTGGGTTTTCAAGTTCCAGATAGTAGCAGAGATGCAACTGCCCGATAACCACTGGATGCAGGGCGAGCTCAGTAGTGAAAAGGCGCCCGTGCCCCGTGCAAAGCATCGCCACCCTCATGATTCGTGGAGCAGCGCGAACAAGCAGATGTGGTACTGTCTTAGAAGCGCGACAGCATGTATCATGGCCACGGAAAGACAGAAAACCATGTCAACATGCAAACATCACATCTCCAAGCAGGAGCTTGACGGAAAGATGATGAAAGCAGAACAGCCAAACGATAATATCAAGGAGCTCCAGAAGCTCATCAGCGAGAGTGGATTGGCCGTGGTCGACCACTCTGAGGTTCCAAGCTTGCAGTAAGGCCTTAAGGACACTCCGGGCTCTCATCTGGGTTCCTGATAGTGTGAGGATGTAGGCCATGGGTGGTCCAAAACTACAGACATCTTCGAGTCGAGGGATGATGGAACCACGGCAATCAGTAGCAACTCTTGGATTCCACTTCGAACCCGGCGTCGTTCATGTCAAGGCTATCGATTTAGAGCTATGTGTGAGTTTTTTTTGTACCTTCAGTAGTTGAAGTGTGGTGTAGGTTTTAGCGCAGACTGGGGGGGTGTAATTCCACTACTGCTCCTGTTTCCCAGTCCTGGCCTACCAGAAGGCGGTTTCAAGGCGTTCCTCAGACCAACCGAAAACTTCACCTGTTTGTTTACATGGGAGATTCCGAAAATTGGGGGTACCTTATAATAAGGATTCTACTATTTAGGGTACTCTATTAGGGTCCCCTATTTTCGGCAACCCCCGCGGCACGTATTTCTTGCTAAATGCCTTTATTGTTAAATGCCGAAGCCAGGCTCACATTCAGTAGAAAATTTCAACAAAGGCCATCGATGCATATGCCTCGGCTGACGAGGACGCTCATCTTGCATCGCGAAGCTAATAGCAATGCTGCGTTGGTCGGTCGGATTTCGCGAGGTTGGGATCGGCCCTTTGGCCCTGAACGCTTGCCTTGGGCCAGAGTGAGAGTCGAAACAACACCAAACGCAAGCCCTAAACCCAAAACTTGAAACCCTAAATCCCGAACCCATACCCTCAACACTAGAGCTTCAGCGCCTGAGCCTAGAATCGGGGAATCCTGACACCTCTGGGAGTTGTCCAGAGGCCTGCAAAAAGTGTTTCGGGCCAAGGTTAGAGTGTAGATGTCCGGTCCTTTGCAGATTGAGGCTCTGAATAGGGCCAGTTAATTTTTGATCTGCTTTCAGGGTCATCTGCTATGGCATGGGAACTGCGGATGTCAGGGAGTCAGGGGTTCTCATTCTCCCACCAATGCTGTCAAACCTGGATCACAGCCGGGTTCGGGCCGGGTTGGGATAGTAATCAGGAACATACCGCAGAATTTGCACGGCTGATTGTGTGATCATGTGGTGGCTTAGATAAATCCTTACATTCGAAAACGTTGGGCTCTCTGGCCAATGCGAATCTGCAAGGAGTCCAGCCATATGAAGCTCCATGCGCTCCAGGTCGCGGGCGACCGTATCCTTACCAGCAGGTTTTCAGAAAATCAGCGGGGTCTCCGAAACATAGGAGGGAAAGGTACTGTTGGTAGGGATCCTCCTACTCCGGTTACTTATAAACCCTGAACCCCACTCCGGTTCTTTATCAGGACTTGTTTTGGCTTTCTGAAACTCTTGCCGTACTCGGGTGCGACTGCTGAGTCCTTCAGAGAGAGTCGAAGAAGGAAAGCCTCTCCTCCCAAGTCTCAGAAGACCACCAAAGCCCTCAATCAAGGAGCTCTTGCGAAAAGCTTTTTCCTTGGTTCCTCGGTAGTTTAGTGGGCAGTCCGTAATTGACGGCTTTGAGTTTGGTTGCGGTCACCTGAAGGCCTTGGGCAACGTTTCCATCGGCGTGCAGCGACTGCGAGCATTTGCTGAGCTGAACTACGCGGCCCTTTCGTCTGCACACGACCTTTGGGGGAGTTTGCCAGGAATCGCAGAGCCCACATGCCTCCTTTGCCTTGCTCGAAGACAAACCTGCCCGACCGGACAATGTTTGCATGTTTCCATCTTTTGGAGCCATGCATTCCATGTTTCGGATCTTGTGGTGGTGACATGTTCAGCTGCACACTAGGCCAGCAAAAGCCAAGGCTCTCTACAAAATCCTGAAGACGCTGGCCTGGAATCGTTTGCGAGGTTCAAGATTGCGATTCTGGTGCCGGTTCATTCATTGATATTCTGCTGGGCTGGGACACCAGTGTGAGCCGGGAAGGGACAACGCAACTTCAAAGCCACCTTTAGCCTTAGGGGTTGAGTAGGTAACCTTTCACCTTTTGGGGGCTCATATAATCCTACTATAATTAAAAGGTTAACCTTTTTTGGGCAAGGGTACTCAGCCCCTGAGTAGCCGAGAGCCGAGCACGCTACAGCTCTTTTGATCTTGGCATCGTGGCCCTGTTTCGTGGGACGTTGCAGCCTTACCGGTGAAGGGTTTGAGGGTTGTTGTTTGTGGGGTCTCCCCGCTCGATCTTTACGATATCCCCGTGCATGACGGGAACCCATGGGCAACCGCATGCTCTTGCTTGAGGAAGCATGACAAGCTTCTGAAGACGAAGTTCGGCTTGGAGCAGCTCTTCCCGCGTTTGGTCAAGGCAAATTGAAGCCCATCACTTGAGCCCCTGCAGTACGACAGGTCTTAAGGCCTGAGAAGCTGTGGCAATCAGTACAGGACAGGAATGATCACAATATTGCCAACCGTCATCTGGCTATTCGTGTACAGGTTCGCGTCCACCTAGCTGCCATTTTGCCTAGGAATCCCGGGAACGAATACCGGACCTAACTCCCACAAAGTGTATAACATGGCCTGTCAGTTTCGGGAGTTGGGCCACAGACTTATAGGGCTTTTCCGGGCTTGGAGAACAAGCCCGAAGTCGAAACCCCAAAGTAGCTACCCCATCGCCCTATTAAATCACGAAGAGCGTCCGAAAGCTGGGCAGGAGACGAATCTTAGCGAGCATAGCCGCCTGCAAGTGCTGAACGACGAAGTGAAGGAGCTATCCATGAAATGCCTGCGCCTGAGACTGTCTGGTGCTTAGTAGGGAATGGGGGCATGGGTTATAGGGACTACTATAATGGACCTTAAGGGACTATCGTAGGGATCCATTCCCCCATTCCCTACTAAGCACCAGACAGGAGGAGCTTCATGGGATTCAAGGGTTGCCAACTTCATGTTTCAAGCTCCAACCCTAAACCCTAAACCCTAAACCAACCTTAAGATCATTACATTGCAGCTATATATGGGGGTTTCCAAAAATAGGGGACCCTAATATAGTACCCTTAATAATAGGATCCTTATTATAAGGACCCCAAAATAAGGTGCCCCTAATTTTCGGAAAGTCCCATATAAGGCGTAAGCTGAAGCATCATCTCTCGTTTTATGACCATCGCTCAATGGTCCTGTTGCCATGGACCTCCTTACGTCTTCGTTGGCACTTACCCGAGCCCTTGTTCGCGGGAGATGTGCTAGTATAGTTATAGTATAGTTATAGCATAGTTATAGTACATTTATAGTATATTTGCTCTCGAATGTGATAATCGATTACAGACAGAGAACCGCGGTAACAGTCATTGCTCACGCTTGCCGCGACAACTCCTCTGGCCACCCTTGTGAAGCCGACCACAGAAGGCTCTTGGCGACGCGCTCGCAGGTATCAGTCCCCCCTCGGCAACAGAAATCTTGCAAGAGCATTCTCCATCGTACGGTCCACGCTATGGCCTATGGAGTTCGATCAAACATCTGTTTAACCTGCCTGCAAGGAGGGGTTTTGTCGAAAAGTCTTGCCTCTGAGTGGTGTTCGGTGTACGATTGCGGAACACCGGAGCTCGTCCGAAGCTGGGAGGTCTTACCCTCTCCATCGCGAGCGCACACGCCCTCCGATCGCGTATGCTCCTGATTCAGAAAGCACCCCTGAACGGCCAGTACCAGGATCCCAGAAAATAGAGGACTCTAAGATACAGTCTCAACTAGACTCATGTTTAATCAACCGAACTTGTTGAACATGTTTCGGAGACCTCTCCTGCGGAGTGGCCGAAGTAACTCTGCGTGCTTTGAGCTGAGGTTCTCAAACCTCAGCGCCTCGCCTGTACTTTACTTTGGGGGGGGGGGGGGCAAATATTACCCTTACCCTCAAAGGACTCATATGGTAAGGCTTTTGGGCCCAGAGTCCCTATTATATAAGGCTTTTGTGCTATTTTGATGCTAAGGGTTACCGATACTATGTTGGTGGTTCCGTGTTGTCCTCGTATAATATGCTCCAAAAACCCTATTCGCATTATTACGGCCCTAAATCAGGGCTATTTGGGATTCTCTATAGACAGAACTCCCGCTAGAACCTCCCCTAGCCTTACGAGGTTCTAGATGGGGCCTTTAACGGCATCTTCGGTTTTAGTTTAGTTTCAGGACTTATTGATTTACCGTATGATTTGTTGGAAAGCGGTTGTCAAGGTTCTAGGGTGTTGGGGGGTGGGTGTATTCTGGTATAGTTACATCTAAATCTAAATGGTGTTCTTTTTAAGGGTGCATCATTGTTGTGAGGGATTGTTGGAATTGGGGTGCTGTTTGTTAGTGATTAAGGTTTGGGTTTGGGGTTTAACGATTTGGGTGTCGGGTGTTGCTTGTCCTTGTGTCCCGCATTTTCTGGAACACTTCCATGCATGGGTCACTGGATACTTCTTGAGTGTACTGGGCTTGGGTTTGTCCGAATCATTGGGCTTATTTCCCCTGAAGCCGAATTCTCTAAAATGTTCTAGAGCACTGGCCACCGAAAGCGATGGCCTACAGGATGCGAGTAGGGAAGCAACTACAGAGTGAGCCTTTTCCTGAAATCACTGTCTTGCTTTCTGCCTACTCTGGTTTGGTTGCCGTCACAGCCTTGGCGATGCTTCTGAGATTTTGCGCGGACTTCGTGCCAGGCGCGCATCATACACTTGCCATCTCACAAAGCAGCATGCGGCGCAAGGTTATCCCTCACCCTAGGTTTCTTCACGACCTCCATCCTCTTTGCACCAAGGAATCTCCTGAAGTTGCGTGCCTGATCCATGGCTTGGGTCGCACGGGCCGGGACATGACCTTGGCTGGGCCCTTAAGGCCTTCCGTGTCCGTGAACCGGAGCCTCAGAGACCCAGATATGGCCCAAGTTATTACTTAAGAGAGCACTGCGCCTAAGTATAGAAGTTTTGAAGCCCTTATAAGTGATACAGTTTACAAAAAGATATGCTGTAACGATAAGGAATAGACTCAGAGTTCCCATGCTTTGCAGAGGAATGCAGCCACTTGACCTCGCGGAAGCCTGAACCCAAAAGCAATGGATAAGCCGCACCCAGCAGCAGCAGGAGGAGTAGCAGCAGTTGTGGTAGTACGACGTAGAAGAAGAAGTAGTAGCAGTAGTCGTCGTCGTCGTCGTAGCAGTCGTATAGTAGTGGTAGTGAATTGCACACTTCGCACCGATCCAAAGTGTTCGGCGAGGGAGGACCGGCGCATTTACATCCGGACGACTTCGTCCCTTGGTGAAGCCCTCATACTAATGTCACATGGTTAAAAATCATCTGCACCCAGATCAGGAGCAGCAGCACGAGCAGCCCCCCTAAGATTGGCCTCGCGCGAGGCTTCATCTCGTACCTTTAAACCCTAGACCCAACTCCTCCCGTTCAAGTTCCGACTCGTGTTGGCGAGACGATCTAGGGGCAACAGCATCTCCGGGTATGCAAATTACCACATGTGCCCAGAACAACCACTCCCTGAACCCGAAACCGCGTTCTCCGCTCCTCAGATTTGGCACGTGGGTTCTCTGATCAGCTACAGCTGAGGTCAACCCAATCTCGCACCGAAGTGGCTTGGCCTGTCGTCCGTCGTCGTCCTAGTAGCAGCAGGAAGTCAATACCAGGACAACACAGTGAAATGGAGAAATCAATCACGACTTCTCCTAGCCCCACCCCAAACACGCCTACTGCAAGAATGATCTGAAAGAGCCCTGAGAGTTCATGTCAAAGAGCTCATGGAGGAGGCCACAAACACTGCTCAGAGAGTTGTACGCGCTTATGGTTCTGGTTCAGGTGGTTAAGGCCAAAGGATGCACGAAACCACCCGGATGCACGAAGCTTCGACAGATCTGGCCTCTACAGCTGTACCCTCTCTAACCCTCACGCCCTGGGTGTGTTCAGGTGAGCTGGTTTTAAGCTTTTTCCTCGGAAGCTCCTTGGCCTTGTTCTTGGCCATCGGCGTGCTGCTGGCCCTACCTGAAAAGAGCCCGGCAGCCCAGTGATTTGTTCGGCGCACGTAGACTAAACATGCCAGCCTGCTTTGGTCTCAGTGTGCAGCTTCTCGATAATTCGCCCAGAAGAGAAGCCGCGTCTGACATGCGATAAGGATGCAGCAACTTCAACATTTCATCTTCAGTGTCCTCTGTTGAATTGGAAGGAAGTTGACCCGGGGCATGTGCTCTCAACACCGAGAGCGAATTCAAACGCTCTTTGCTTCCGGTCGCACCGTGGAAGGTTGGAGATCATGGCTTAAGGAGAGGTTTCTTCGTGCAAGAGTCTTGATAACCGAAGTCGATTGTGCCAGGTGCAGCCTGAACATTCACGAAGCAAGCATGAATTTGTTCTTCAGCACCATAGACATAGTCTTGACAGATGCGTTTTTGGCAATCCCTAGACGAGGCTCCCACAACCGCAATGGAGCGAAGGCAGACAAGAGCTTTCGACAGGTGCTTCAGTGCAGACAGCTGGGCTCAGCAACTTCACAAGCCTTTGAACCAGGTCCCGCGTAACCACTGCCAAATAATACCTGGTGACTTTCTGAGAAATCAGTGGGTCTACTACTGTGGGCGAGGCTTATTCCGAGATAGGGAGTCGGCGTTGTTCGGACATCAAGTCAAGGTTCTGGGCCGAGTTGAGTCCAAAGGCCAAGTCCTGATTAAGTTGCAGCACAAATCCGGTGAGAGATTCGCGGCACGTCATACTAGTCTATGTGTCGACCAACCACGGCACTGCAGTGGGTACTTCTTGAACCAAAAAGTGTACTACACTGGGTCAAAAGTGGCGAAGCGGCATTCTCCACCTACGGCTTACTTCGGGCAAGCAGCCGTGATCACGAGCTTTGCCACCGAGTCGAACTATGCATGGCTCCGTTTGGATGATGGCTGCTGTTTGAAGACAAGCAGCTTCGGGCTGTCTATTCCCAGGGTATCCGGTGATCGTTTCAGCATCGGGAGCGAAGTTTGGTACGTTGGCACGAATGTATCCCTTGTCGGCAGGAAAGCAACCATCAAAGCCGTTCTGCCTGACGTAGCTGATGGCCTTCTAGTTCAATTTCGCGATGGCACAGTTCATTCAACTACGGGGTCTAAGCTGACGGCACGCAAGCCACAGCAGCCAGCGGCTTGCCCATCGACACAACTGAACTTCCAGCCTCAGGCGAGGAAGAAAGTTCACTTCCGGCGGCACCTTTCCCTGCATATGTTCAGTGTATCCAGTGTAGCTATAAGTGATGAAGTTGAAATTGGCCGTCTCTCGCTCGAAGAAATCTTCTATTCCCAGGATTCTATCAAGCGCCGGTTTCAGGATGGCCGCTCCTTGGACTTGATGAAGCGGGAGCTCGTGGGAGGGGCGAAGGACCTGTCGCAAATACCTCGAATCACCGTGGTGCGCCATGAAGGAAGATGTTTCTCAGTCGACAACCGCCGCCTGTGGGTCTTCAAGCATGTCTTTCCTGGAACGAAGCAGATACCGGTTAAATGGGGAATGCAGGACCACCAGTTTTGGAGCAAGTTCACCACCAAGAATCGTGGCGTCGATGTACGTGTGAGAGGTGAGCGGTGAGATGTGCCAGGATTACAACGATTGTTTCCGGTGCTCTTTTCCCCTGTCATTTCGTCTGCCTGAGCCGAGGGGTGGTGCAGCCGCACCGTCCATCTCACTCCGCCCCCCAGCCAAACAGAACACCTTAAGAAGCAAACCCGAACCCTCAACCATGAAAGCAACCCCACAGCACTTGACAGCACCCTGACAAAGGGGCATGGCAAGCATCAGCAGTGGGTCGTTCCTGCCAAGTAGGAGGCCAACAAGACTGCGCCCAAATCCAAAAACTTCCGGCCCTGCCAGAGCCCCTACAGCCTGCACCCGTTTTTCATTTGGGTGGAGAGCTCAGCTCTCCCCTCAAGCTTCTCACGGGTGCAGGCCTGATGCTCCAAGTGTGCTGATGGTTGGATGAATTTTTCATTAGGATCTTGTCGTATAGGAGTTTTACATGACGCAAATCTGCCCCGCTCTGGCCAAAAGTGCATTCGTCGTGTCCCAGTTGTGCTGAAAGCCTGCACCCAAAGCCCGTGGGAGCCCTGCACCCCCTAAACCCTAAACCCTAGACTCCTAAACCCTAAACCCCAGAATCCGAAGCCAAGCTGCAGGCCCGAAGACCTTCTCGGAGGCCATGGGTCTACCAAGGTTCTATGAACATAATATGGGGGGTTCCGAAACTAAGGGGTACCTTGTTGTAAGGTCCTCCACCTACTATTTAGGGTACTATATTAGGGTCCCCTATATTCGGAAACCCCCAAAAAGTATAGCGTGGTGCAGCATAGCAAAGTATATCGTGTAGTAGAGTCTCGTATAGTCAGTATCGTACAGTAGATGGCTTCAGACATTTAAAACGGTATTGAGATGATCGTAATATCAGACGATGGCTTCAGAAAGTCTATTCCGGGGTTCTGAGGGCTTAGAGCGTGGGGTTGATGGATCTCAGAATATGGGGGGTTTCCGAAAATATGGGACCCTAATATAGGACCCTAAATAGTAGGATCCTTATTATAAGGACCCCAAAATAAGGTACCCCTAATTTTCGGAAAGTCCCATATGTATGAAGTGCGCTTTTGCGAGGTTGTAACATTCTCAGAGCTACTAGTAGTTATCTGACTACGACGAGCCCATCTTCCAGCTCAGGTGTGTGTATATGGCTCCTTGGGCATATTGGTGATTATTAGGTTATACCAGCAATGAGAAAGCTGCCGCCACATAACATATGTGAGTGTTTCGCTGCATGCGCCATTGTTTCTGGTTGGGCCTGGCCGATGGTCACGATGCTTGTCGAGTTCATGGCAGTCCCCAGTTCACTCCAATAGCTCAGGACGTGACTACCCATAAGCCCCATAGTAGTTCCTTTTTGGGGTTCATATTTAGAATCCTATAAGGTCATCCCCAAAAGGAACTAGCATGGGGCCTATGGGTACTTATGTAGTTCAACAGCACGGCATTCCTATGTTATCATCGGAGGGATAGACCAAATCCAAGTGTGTGTGATCCTGCAATTGGATCATAGAATCGTAGATAGGCCTGAAGGCTCGAGTGAGCTCTGCATCCCGCCAGGCGTATTTCTTGACGCCCATCCCAGTCTTCCGGGTTGCGGCCAAGCTGAGATAGGAAGGGACTGGGCCCAGGGAGGTTGCAACAACACATGTCCGCACACTTCAGAATCTCGGTACACTGTCATGAGTTTCTTCGCATGAGCAAAGAAGGACCTGTTCAGGAAGCTCGATGCAAGGTGCCGGGAAGGGACGAATTTGGGTGTCTTGCCTAAACCGCAAACCGATCCTGTGGTATTCTGGAGCAAGGTGTTTTCCTACCTCTTGATCCTGTGGTGCATGGGTGCTGTGGCGAAGATTTGCGACCAGCGACTCGGATCTGACTCTGTGCTCGCAGCGCGTTGTCTTGTAGGTGAGATGTCTACCGGTTTGGGGGGCAGCAGGGCTTTGAGCTACAATGAATGAGGGTTCATGAGGGTTCATGCCGAGGCCCAAAGAGGGTGGGATTTCTGGTGTCACAAGGGCTCTGCTTAATTAGGTGGGATGTCAACCATCTCTTCATCCTGAACGTGGATCCCCGCTGCCGGGTTACTCCGGAGTTCTTCTTCGCTCGCGCAGCCACGCTGACGACGATTTGGATTTTGATTTTCGGATCCTTGGCAAGCAGTACCCATAGGCCCCACAGTAGTTCCTTTTTGGGGTTCATATATAGAATGCTATAAGGTAACCCCGAAAAGGAAATACAGGGGCCTATGGGGGTAGTCTCAATGACAGTCTTGCGGAAACGGGGTGGGCTAGGTCTTTCCACGCCCGGTGGCTCTCCACGGTGACTAGGGGGAGGGGCTTCAACTTAGCTGGAAGGTTCACCTTGATGGCAAGTGGGACTTTCCGAAAAGTGGGGTACCTTATTTTGGGGTCCTTATAATAAGGATCCTATTGTTTAGGGTGCTATATTAGGGTCCCCTATTTTCGGAAACCCCCAAGTGGCAAAGACTCAAGGAATGTATGTCGTGGACTACAAGTGGAAAGTTCTGCCGACTGTTTGGGCCAGCGATGGCTTCAACAAGCGATCTTCCTTCCACTTCGCCGCTGGGTTCACAATTTTGATGCTGTGCCGGATGGGGTTGATCGCTGTGGTACATTATCCCTAAACCCTAAACCCTAAACCGATTCGTAAAGCCCCAACGTTACCGAAGCTGTGGTCGAACCAAGGTGTTTTATCCACTGATTCTGCTGCTGCTCACAGTAATCGGCACTTTGGCGCCCTCTACGATCTGCCGGAATCGGTGTCACGGCTGCTTTGGACTTGTGGAAAAAGTCGTTGGGCTAAGCTAGCTACCCATCATCTTCGAGCTTTTTGGCTCCCGTACACACATCTGGTTGATGGCCCACCGCATGGGAAAGGACCCTGAAGAACCAAGAACAGCATCCGTTTTATATGCAGCTGCACGATAGCATACTCCCACAAGCCCGTTCTGAAGGTTCAGGCCTTTTCTGCAGGATTTAGATTCTGTAACTTCGCGATGGCCGCTTACGTGTTCTCACCTGACACCCCCCGAACCCCGACCCTTACAAAGTGATCAAAAACCACAACCAGACCCACCAAAACGATAAATTCTGGGCCATGCTAAGGCCCCATCCCTTTGACACACAAACACACACAGACACACACGAAGAACCCCATAGCCATGCCCTGTGTCAGGTACAAGGTCTCCGTGCTACAATCGGAAGCTCGGACGACAACAGACTAGTTCTGGAGAGCCACACATATTTTTTGGGGGGGTATGATGGCTGGGTTCCGCAAGAGTGTTTTATGAAGGTTCCAGGACCCGCGGCAGTAAGAGTGGGAGCTTCGGAGAGGCAGGCTGCGACCTTGAACTTGAAGATGAAAGTTTCTATGGCAGCGGAACCCCTCAGCAATGTAGGAATGTATGGACGATTGCCGGCACATGCTGCTCGTGTCAACTGTGGCAATGTGTCAGCTGCTTGATTCCTGGTCTAGCCGGGGGCCACATCCAATTGAGGCAGCGTTGCCTGGCCTTCCACACTCATGTCACGACACCTACCATCCAAGGTCAGACGAACTTGCTTAGCCCCAGTGTATTCTGTTGACTTTGCGGACAACATGGTCGGCGATGTCTTGTCACTTGCTCGGAATGGCAACCATCCCCCACCAGCCCTCCGAACTTTTTGCTCAGCTTTTGATGAAGACAGGTTCAAGGACCCACCACAGCCCTTCCAGGAATTTCTTGCAGACTTGTGGAACACGGCACCCACGACTGCTTGCGAAACACTGGCGTGGAGCCCAACAGAATATTAGATCGAGGCATGATTGAGTTAAAGCCTTGATATGTCAGACTCCTTCAGGGCCAACGCCGTCGGATTCTGAACCAAGCCTAGATGCAGAAAACTGCTTCGTAGAGAGCGCACTCCGCGTCACAAACATCTTCGCAAAGGACCAGCATCGCCAAGCCGATCGAGGCGGCTCTGCACAATATTCAACTCCGAGATACCAGCCGACCTAATGGGTAGATGTGCATGCGATCCCTTGGGGCAGCAGCTGCATTATCTTTACCGTGCGTGTTCCCCGAAATCTGGCACCGGCAACCTCAGCAGTTTGTGGTTCACTGCTTTGCCCGACGTAGACGTAGACGTCATGATTGCGCAATACTAAAATTACAGTCGTTTGTTGGTTGTAATGTCCGTGTTGTTAATGTTGGTTCGCTGAAGATCACCCTATGCTAAGCCCAGTTCAGTAATCGGGAATCCCGAGCGTCGACATCAAAACCTTAAATCCGTATTAAGATAGATCCTTAACTTAAGCCGTTCTTGCTAACCAGTGCTGGATCTGACCGGCTCCTTGCTGGTTACAGTAGCCTGGTTTTGAGCTTGCTGCAGGATGTCCCGGCAGCTGTGTGCTACCTGCTCTCGCACCACCCACAGGCAGGTAGGGTGCTCTCTTTTTCTATGGATCTCTTGAGCTTGAGTAAAAGAAGATGCAAATGCGCGATTCGGGCCCCCAGGAGGAAGAGGTCGTCCAGCGCTTCATTCTGATGCTCGGCACAGTCAGCGCATTCTGTGTGCGGTTTGGGCTTAGGGTAGAGGCACCACGAGCCAGCCGTGATACGCGCTCATGAGTTAGGAACCCCAAGAGGACATAAGCATAAGCATTTTATAGGGATATCCCTATACCTTCCTGGGCTTCACTATAAGGGGGTTTATATGGGATATCCCTATCCTAAGTTTTGCTTATGTGTTTTTTTGGGGCCCTGATGAGCTACCCCGCCCAGGAATGGCGACAGCTGCAGCTGCTTGGCCGTAAGCCTTCAGTAGAGCCCGAAAAGCGCATGAGCCTTGTAGTGACTTGCCTGTATGGATAATATGCTATCATACCAAAACCTTGAGATTCCCCAAACCCTGCTAGAGCCTGAAAATCAATCCCTTCATAACCCTGTTCCGAAGATTAAGGCCACTATATAGTCTAACCCATGAGCCCTTTGGCATGTTGTAGGCATCGTGCCGGGGAGCTCCGGATTCCTGTGTAGCCAGGTGTGCAGTCATGGAGGCTCAAAATGCGCATCACGCAAGGGGCGACATAAGACATCAGTGATGGACTTTTGCACCTTCTACCAAGTTGACTATGTGTACCGCCAGCAATTGCAGGCCTCAGAGCAACCAAACATTCGCATCCAAGGTGCAGGAACGCATCGCTGCCTGACTCGAATGGGGCATGACTAGCATTTGCTGTCTGCCAGCAGATCAGAAGGCCTACCAACTCACGTCATCAGCATGCAGCATGTCCATTCGCATAGCCGGCCTGTAACATGCCACAGTCTCTTTGATTAAGCTACCAAGTGATCACCGTCATCACTCCTTACGACTACCAACCAGGAGCTGCAAGAGGCAGCAGTCCGCATCAAAAAGCTACCAACTCACCGTCATCATGCTTTATCACTAACTCCTCGTAAGTCTCAGCCGTTCTGAGCCCATCTGCCCATCGGCACAGCAGGGGCTGCAGCGCGCAACGGTCTACTTCCATGCTGCTTTCGGGTTCGTGTGCAAGAGAAATCAGATGCTGTCCTTCCGAGCTGGTCGTGCCGGATCTGGCGTTGAGGGTAGCTGTGCTTGTGGGCACAGAGTCCGGGTGTCGGATAGCGTTCTCTAAGCTCTGTATAAGTAGGCTTCAGCACTTCAGGCGAAACTCTTAAGTAAAGAAGCCGACCAAGGCTGGGTGGTGCCGTTCCTGGCGGCCTTGCCGTTCTGGTTCCGTGCTCTCCAGTGCTGTCGGCGATGGGTGGATACCAAGGAAGCTATGGGTCGCTCTTACCCTCTATAGCTAGGCCCTTGAGACATCTTTTGAATAAAGTCCCTTATCGGGTCTTACTCTAGGTATAGCATTTGGGACATTTATTTACGACTATTTTTCAAAGGCTTTAAAGGACCAAGCTAGTATAGTGAAGTCGGCACATCTAACAAGAAGCAGACCCCTGAACCTTACCTGCTAAGAAGCCGAGTTAGATGTCGAAGTTGGATGCTTCCCAAAATTGTCAGTCCCTTGTTGAGCTCCCCAAAGAAGTGGTCAAACAAGGGACGTGAAGGCACCCGAATTTAGAGGACCACCCGCGTGCCTCCAAAGACTCTTATCCAGCCAGCTTCTTCAGTGCCGTTATTTGTTATTGCTCTTTAGGGGCGGAGAGCGGGGGCAGGGGAGGGAGTGTGTATGGCCTCACAGGCTGTAACTCCCTGTCTGTGCGGACAGCTAGCACACATTTTGTCTTCTAATAAGAGTCACTCAGAGTCGAGAGTCTGTTGTTTCTGGATATTCGGAGAGCGGACAGCGACAGCCTGTTGTTGGTTGGAAGGAAGTCTTCTTCAGCACGCAGCCATGTTCGATGCTCGATGGCCTTTTCTGGGGTGGCCTGCCCATAAGTCTTGCCCTTGTAAGCCATTTGGCTTCTGAACATCCAAGTCGAACGCCGCGAACTGACTGAACTCAATGGATAGGTAGGGTTTAGGGTCTAGGGTTTAGGGTTTTGGGTTTAGGGTTTAGGGTACGAAGCCTGTTGCAAAAAGGGTTTAGGGTTTAGGGTAAGGCCCCGGGATTGCCCGAGGAGTGGCGAGCACCGAAACCGCCGAAACCTTTATCCTAGACCCGAAAGCCTGCATTTCCCTTGCTCCACAGGAGCAAAGACACCTGTGGCGACTTCGAAGAAGTTGGCAAGTCGAAGGGTTGAGGATTGGAGTTGGTAGTAGGGTGTTTCGGGATTGTGTGTGTGTGTGTGTTTCCCGTCTTCGTATGCTTTCTGAGCCTACCACAGTGTTCCAGGCAAAGGGGCTATCCGGAATTGACCAACCTGGATCTAAGATGAACAGATGGTGGACTGAAGCTTTGCTCATCGCAGATTCTTGGATGGCTCAGGTATCTGCGTTGCCAAACTTTCTGCTTGTTCGCCTGCTTGTGTTTATCAATTCCTGTGACTGCTTTTTCTGCTGCCCCTGTCTCGGTTCCTACAACTACTATTTCTAAGGCTAGCATTAGTATTCAAAGTAGCGATACTGTTGTGATTGCTTCTAGTGCCACTGCTGCAGTTGCTGCACCACCCCAACAACATCGACCAATACCACAACGACGACAACGACGACCACAAATCTCACTCTCAGTCACACTCCAAATGCGACGAACACTACCGCGACTCCTACGACTGCCATGGGCTGCTGAGATGAGCTGGAGATACGACAGGGGTAACCCAAATCGAGAAGGAAACGGTCCCCTCACAAGCTCCCACGTCTTAGGAATCTTGGGAAATACCTTTGCAGCCTTATGGTTGTTATCGTCTCGCGCACGGAGAGCACGATGCTGCTGGTTGCTGCCACTCGGCTCCATTGCTACGATGGTTAAAGGCTTTTTTTCGGACTCTTCTGAGCTGCAGGATGTGGTATTGAAGCCGTGGACTTTAGAGCTTACGGCGTGTGGAGGCCTACAGACAGGCCCACCCTTGGGCTCCAGCCTGGGAACAGACCCGAAAAGTAGTTAGTTGTTCGCAGAAATGCCCGAGGGCGCAAGCAGCACTACCCCTGCAACCTATCGAGAACGGTTTGTCCAGGACCCGGTTAATCCGGAGCCCTTATACACCTGTCTACCGAAATCATCTTGAAATCCTGAGGTCTCCACGACAGCCACATTGTATGCCTTCTTTTGGGACGTGCCGCGGCAGCAGGCCGAACGAGCGACGCCCCATCCAAAGTCGAAGAGCATTGCTAGCAGGGATGAAGGGTCCCAAACGTAATGAGTGGTAAGGAAAACGAAGAGGGAGTAAGAGCTCAGAATCCTCCTTGCAGCTGCACAGACGCCCTCAAAACTGAAGCATGGTATCTTTATGTTGTTGCGGCCCTTTGCACCTGAAAAGGAGCCGACATTACCAATCGAACGTTCGAAGCATCAGGTGTGTTCTCAACAGGCCCCCCCCCATTTCGAGAACTTCAAAGCCGTCGAGTAGAGGAATGTTTGATGTGTTTCTGAGGATGTTTAAGGTCTGGCTTGCGGTGTAACGGCTTCCAGGGGGGGGGGGGGGGGGGGCTCTGGACAAGCTCCTGTCCCCCAAACACTGGATCACTAAGGTTGGCCTCGACTGGGGTCTCAGCTACAAGGAGTCACTTGGTCAGCTGCCAATGTACGATATCAGCATTTAGGGTTTCGGGGGTTGGAAAACCGGAACCCTGATTTTGCGACCGTTTATCAAAGAACAGAAGAGAAGAGCAATCGAGCAGTAACCAGAGCTGCCGTGAACGTCGTCGCTGTCGTTGTTGAATCACCGAGTTGCATTTGTCACTGACACGATTTCACTGCAGCAATACATAGTTATGTTAGAAGCAATACAGAGTGCGGAACACACCACATGTCATGAAACATATGTAAAGTATTCAAGCTTCTATCGAGCTCGCTATGCCCACACACGAGGCTTTGGCTCAGGTCCGACTTGACTGGCCGACAATTACCGGTCAAGGCAGGGGAGGAGAGTGGCTATGAACAACAAGACCGAACAACCTCCGAGGGAGCTTTAACCGAGGATTGACTCCGCCTGGTAGATAGGTGTTTGTAACTCCCCCGTTCACTCTGTGTCTCAATCAACCGAAGATGACTCCCTAAAGCTTCGACAGGGATCCGGATGCAGGCACTGTTTTGGAACCCTCGGCTTGCCGTAGGAATACTCTCCTCGCCAGGCCTACTGGCTTTGCAGCTTGTTGGACATCTTCGCCAGATCCACCTGGGCCGGGTTCCCGGTGCGGGATCCATGCCGAAGCCACCATGGCCCCCATAAATTGAAGATCGGTGAGGGTGGTGCTGATTTATGACAAAAGCTCAAGAACCCTATGACTCCAATGTCCCATGGTCAACGATCCCGACCATGATTTAAGGAGGATTCCTTAATCAGGGGGTGTCGGAGTGATCTATGTAATATACTACTGCATCCCTCAGTTTGCATCATGCTGGAACTCCGCTCCACTCTGTGGCATAACCACAGCCACCAAGGTTTAAGATTTCAAGTTCTTGCGTTTTCTCGGGTTTCTACACAATAGGAAGAAGGTGACGTAGGGAAAATCGCCCCTCCCTCGCCACTTGTAAGCAAACTTAGTCTTCCGACAGCAAAGCTTCGCAACGAGGTGTTCACGCTGATGCCCACGAGCGTAGTCACTGGCTCTTCGGCTAACAAAGCCGTGTCGTAGGGTTGGGGTTGATTCTGGTTCAAGCTGGGCTCAGAAAGCTATCATGACACCTTGATGAGGAGCGCACAACGAGCTTGAAGAGGCTAATTCTGCATGACTCGCTTTCTTGCACTACCGCAACCAACGCAAGACTGAATGCCACATGGCTAATAAGGGCAGACTGCCTGAAGAACAAGAGACAAGACCATAGAGGAACGCATGATGGCTTTAAAGTGGGTGTCGAAAATGGGTTAATCAAGCCGAGTGACATAAAGGGGCATACCCCATCGGAAAGCAGTCCTTTGAACAGTTCTGTCCGAGCCTTGCAAAGATTGCACACCTTGCAGACATTGCCCTCAGCCCAAGCTTCTCCTGGAACCAGACAAGGTAATATCGTGGTTCGTGTGATCCTTGTCTCTGTGATGTCGTCGATTGAGATTATCCGACGGAGCATGTGGGCAGTGCTGCGTGACTTGCCGATAATTAGATTTGCTTGTTTGTCGAGGAGTCGAGGATGCGTTTCTCATGTCGCAGAACCGCAAACCCTGAACCTCCTGCCCAAACACGAACCCTGCAATGCGGCTCTTGGGAAGCCACTCAAAAATAGAATGTGGCGAAC
>CAJNDV010002559.1:29281-47399 GCA_905221635.1 Symbiodinium sp. CCMP2456
CCCCCCCCCCCCCCCCGAGGCATAGAGAAACTGTATATCAAGGATACGGCTCCTTTAAGAGTCACTGACTTTTGAAACTCCGACTGAGCAAACGGGTTGTTTTTGGGCTTTTGGGGATCAGGGGTGTCCAGAATGGGATTCCTTTTCGGGTAGTCCAAATAAAATTATCACACAAGCCCCCTGAGTCAAGCAGGTTTCCTCAGAACATGCCCTTATTGCGGGACCTCATCGAGACCATGACCCTGCGAGAGCGCCGCTCCAGGACACTCTGGGGCCGCAACAGTTAGACGATGGCAATCCTTGCCACAGCTCTTATTGGTTATTCAGTTGATGAGGGGTCCCCTGCTTCCGATTTCTTCTCGGATGGGTCATCCCACTAATTCCCTGGACCCTAAAGAGGGAAAACAAAAACCCCAAAACCGAAGCGGACTGCTACTAAGTTGTGTTTTCGGCTTCTCGACTGGAGTTCAGGGCTTTGGCCAGTTCCGGCACTCCATCTGCCACCGCAGATGACTGGGGTCGAAGCTCGCCATCTCATCCAACCGAGTCTTCGGTCTAACTGAACCATAGACTTATCTCCACTGAGTCGACAAAAGATGCACTTTCACATGGGATAGTCGAAGCCTTCTGAAGCGAGCTGGTAGACTAGCAGCACTGACGTACATCCCAAAGATTCGTCCAGACCACCGGTTCATTGGTTTTCGTTTGCTGCCGTTTCAGGTATATTATGCCCCGACATGTGCTGTTGCTGCCATGACTCGAGTCATTGCCCTTGTCATCAACATATTCAGCATCATTGCCATCATTGCTGTTGGGTTGTTGGGTTGTGGTTGTGGCTGTCATGTTTGTCATTGTTCTGATTATTGTTGCTGCTGGTGCTGTTGTGGTTGCTGGTGCTGGTGCTGGTGTTGCCCGGCAGGCCTGTAGCCATGGTCGCGTTGAGCCATGACTGGCGCCACGGATGCGTTTAGTATGGTGTGGGTTCGAGGGGCTGCCACCAGTCTCCAGACTCCGTTGGCCCAAGGAACCGAAGGATTCCCAGGGCTGGAGCTTCTCACCTGAGATGAGCTCATCCGGTTGCTTCGGAGCCTCGAAGGTGTCAAAAGCCACGGACACCTTAGCCGTGCTCCGGCTAAGCACGGCACATGCACGGAAAACTCTGGAACGGAGCTTCGGAGGTTTGAATAGGACAGGCAAGGCCTGCACCGTAGCCTACGGTGCTTCGGCGTTTTTGTGTGGTGTTGATGTCAGCTGATGAAAGATCCGTTTGCGTGTGGCTCCTGGACTAAGCCTAAAACCCTACAAGGTTCAAAAGCTCGACAGATGCAGAGCTTCCGTCGACGTCGTTGCAGCCTTGCTGCAGTGGCATCAACCGGATTCACGGCAAAGTGGCGGTTTGGGAATTGAGCGCTGTGGCCATCTCAGTAGTTATGGCTTGGGTCTTGAATTTGACACCAGCGACATCGTGATTGATCCGCGTCATTGTTAAATGTATTTGCTTGTTGCTACGACGTTCGCTGCTGCCCATGCGTGCCCGTCCCATCCACATTCCTGCTGACGGTCACCATGTGGTTGTCACATGCGTGATTCCATCCGAGGATGACACGTCCTTTGCTTACGAACAGTGAGACAGACGAGTATCGATTTACATGTTGTCGCTATCTGACGAGATTGTGATGATGTGTCTCTATGAAGTCACTGACTCCCTCCAGGAACTGTATGTCCAACTCGAAACGCCGGAACCAGTAAGACTATTCTGCAGCTCTGCAGCTGTATTTATCACTATCCTGGTTCTTGTTATTGTTGCTATGTGGAGACTGCTATGAGCAAGAAATTGCTGCTGAGCTGATGGAGGGTGGGGGGGGAGGGGGGCGGCGGTCTGGCGAGGGCCCGGTCATCAAAAAGGAAGGTTACTTCTCCCTCAGCCTTACAGTAACCTTAAGGGTACCAGAACCTAGCGACCCCAGTCATTGATGCAGCACCCCACATCAGGCCCACTTCAACTCAAAAAGCAACCCTAGAAACTGTAAGAAGCTGCGAGACAACCTCCGAAGCCCCATGAACAGTTTAAAAGCTTATGACTTGTTAATACAGAAGCCTGAATCAACCCCAGCTACAACAAGGCAAGTAATCTTTTTAACATTCCTCATAAACCCTCAAAAGAAGTAAGCATGCTCTTAAGGGGGCTCACAAAGCCGATAAACATACGAACCCAAGAGAGGTAAGGAACCCCAAACCTTAAACCCTAAATGATCCCAGCTTGTGGTGAGCTGGTAGCAGCGACTGCAGTGAGTCGACGTGCCGAGAGACCTCGTCTGGCGGAGTCCGAGTTGCAAGAGCGTAAAACCCTAAAACCTTATTGCCATGCCTGCTTTGCGAGTGTGTGAGTCGAAAACCTAAAAGCCTAAGAGCAAACCCTAAACCCTAAAGCCCTAAAACCCAAAACCCTCAAAAGAAACCCTTTGAAGCCCCAACATACCAAACACCCAAAAGGAAGGTGCTAAGGCCCTAAAAGAGACCCAGTAAGAAACAACCTCTGTGCTAAGGCAAGGCCTCCTTGGTTGCGCGGTGGGCCACGAGGTCATGGAAGAGCTCGCCATCCGTCTCAGCGAGGCGGGGAACTTTTCATATAGTGGCCTTAAGTAATACTTACCTATACTATATGGTGAACCTACATAGGGAAATTTAGGGGTGGTAGAAGGTTTCTAGGGTTTTCGGGGGAACTTTCGGGGCAAAAGGGGTGTTAAACGGTTTGGGTTTGTCCTCTGTTTTGTAAAACTTATCTAGCCAACATGGAAATCCGAGGAAGGGCCAGGGAGACTTGAGGAGACTTGGAGATTCCCTCAACTTCCGGGCAGGCAAACACGCTGCACATCCTGCGCCAGCTGCAACAGCAGTTCCAGGAGCAGGATCGTGCCTTGCCTGACACATTTCTCATATGCTCATGTCAGGGACCTCTAAGGGTTTTTTTGGCAACACTTGCCGCACACCCTGACCCAGCCTCGCCCGGACACGTCCGCTGCAATCCACATGCAAAAGTTCCTAAGAACAGCTGGAGCCTCCGCCCTTGACGCATGACGGACAATGGACATAACCACAAAAGCTGCTAATACGCATAGCAGAGAACGAAGAGATGAAGGTCTGAAGGACAATCATGACGTCATGCGTGTCGATGCTTGTCAGAACAGACCTTCGAAACCTTTCTTGCCGCCCAAGACAGCGGCACCCATGGCCCTGCGCATGTAATGATGTGTGACGTGTGTGTGCGCACTGCTCTATCCTGCACCGAATCTGAAATCCTTTCTCAATGAGGTCAGGCATGGCCCTCGACAATGTAGAGGCCTTAATAATTCGAACAGGGTTTTGGGGATGTTATACCATAGTTCTAATACGAACCCCCAAAAACCCTATTTTAATTATTATTGCCCCGACATTAGTGCTTCTGTGTAAGCCTCCGAGCGAGGCGGACACATGCTGCAAGCATGTTTTGCCTTCATTGTTGCATGATGGTAGTCTGCGATGTTCTGTTGCTAAGGACGGCGGCCCCTCGGCAGAAGCTTGGGATGGTGGGAAAACCTACTTCTGCTGTCCTTCTTCATACTATGTTACATTATATTGCATTGCATTATGTGCTACTATGTTGCTGTCGATGTCTGACTTCCCGTAGTGATTCTCAGCAGAGAAACCCCAAAGTATACCTGCACTAGGGCCCCTCAAACCCCGTTCTTTTCAAACGGCTACCTTACAAGACCATATAGGGCGCCTTGTTTTCAAACTCTCTTCTGATTCTCAAGGGCTACTATGAACCCTTGTAGAAACCCATAAAGCCTCGGAGACCCTGTAGAACCTTGTTGCAGCCTTCGATGAAGGATATCTTTGTTGCAAAGCACACTTTATTTTTACATTAGCCGTCACAGCTTGCAGGCAAGGCACCGTTGAGAGCGAGGTCGCCATGGAGCTGCTTCTGGCGCACGGCGTGAGAACCTCAGAGGGTAAGGTAGAGGCCTTAATGAAGAGAAGAGGGTCTCGGGATACTTTATCATAGGTCTCGTCATGAGCTATTGAGGCCCAAGAAGCACCTAAGCCTAAACTTGCTAAGACAAGACCGCGGAATACCCCTACAACGGTGGGATAGGATTCAGAGTGTCTACAAGCTCTGAAGACGCTCAGAGAGTATGTATGATGGCTTGGGAGCATCTTGCGGCAGAAAACCTCAACGCCTTTGATTTGGCAGGCGCCCTCAACGGGGAACCAGCTAGTCTCATCCTATATCCCCAAAGTCGAAACTCCATAACCCAAAAACCAAACAACCCACAAGATGCAAAGCCTGAGCTGAGAAAGCAGCTGAAGACCGCCATGAGAGGTTCCCCGCTTCAAGAAACGGTTTATGGAGGGGGGATTAGAGTCGCAGCAGGCCAGTTGCAAAAGTTATTTACATAAATAAGTATACATTGTGACATGTATGTTTATATATATATATATATATGTAGATGTATGCATGTTTATTTGCTGATGCGCATGTTTCCTACAGCTGTAACATAAGCCAGATAGATGATGAAAGACGTATGCTGGCCATCCCATCTTAGTCATTGCTGGGCCCCATGTTTGCCCACCAGCAGGTCCCGGGAAAGATCGCTCGCCTATGTACTGAGTCGAGCGGGCCTCACTTCCCTTACGCCACTGGACTCAAGCCTCAGTGGGTCGGTCCGAAATATCTTCAGTCGTTGCTCTATGGGAGTTTCCGAAAATAAGGGGTACCTTATTTAGGGGTCATTATAATAAGGATCCTGCTATTTAGGGTACTATGTTAGGGTCCCCTATTTTCGGAAACCCCCATATCTTCAGTCGTTGCTCTATCTGTTCTACGGGTCTTGTTATCCATCTAGACGTGTTTGGTTCAGGCTGTTCCTTCTTCTAGCAATGGTTCAAGGATTGTTCTACTCGTGGTTTGTCACAACGTTGTTTTGTCGTATGCCGAGAAGCAGAAGTAGAAGCAGCAGCAGCAGCAGTGATGGATGTAGTAGTAGAAGGTAACGAGATAAGTGGACCATATCGAAAATATTGTCGAGGCTTCCCAGACGCTTTCCCATGTACTCTGCTTGAGACTCAACCTAAGACTACTTTACCTACATTAACACACGACGTTACTTCGGTTTCTTAGTCATCCAAGAAAATACGTCCAGGGTCTCCTGGATCTAAGAGCCGCAGTCGAGTTCAGGGTTTAGGGTTCAGTGCTGTCACAGATTGTCCCCTCGACTTAGTGTGCACGGCACGGCCTTGATGCAGGACTACAGCTGTGTCAAGATTCGCATGCCCCCCCTACCTGACTATGCATATCGAGGCGTGAACCCACCAAGCCTGTCCCAAGGGTGCCTTGCCTAAGGTTTTCCATTGAAGTATACTTGACAGATCCGTGCTTGGTACTTGGTACTGTAGACACGCAGGCCTCCTTGATGAACGATCTGCTTGCTTCCAAAGAAAGGCGGGGGGTGTCCGGTCCGCTACAGAAAAAGCCTAAACCGCAAGCTCCTTCAAGGCCCTGGCTCTTAAACTCTGAAGCCACCCCTGCGATGCAATTCGAGTGGCCCCTCAAGGCCTTTCATGGAGTATGGGGACATGTCCAACCCTGATTGCAGGTCGTAGAGCATGAGGCAAAGAAGGAGGGATCGTCCGCTGATAGATCCTCTAGCTCACATGTGTTGTGGATATCTGTTCAGAGAGCAAAGCCGGCCTACTGACCAACAGCTCCGTTGTTGTCTAGGTCACCGCTTTATGCCACAGTCCTTTCTGTACCATTTCTTTGTGCTTGCACTGCCTTTGATTGTCAGCTCATACCGGTGATCTTGTTATCGTTGGACAGATTGTGCTTATGTGTGGGCAGGTACGGCTACCAATACGTTCTCGAAGCTTGGCTGCCTCATGTGCAGACTTTTGAACCCCAAACCTCTTGTAAGCTTCAAAGAATATTACCTGGACCCTCGTGTCACCTCTCCTCTCCCCCTCCCCGTTCCCTTCTCCCTCATCAAGCAAGACACCGGCTTGGTAAGCTCTTAAATCCAAACCTCCCCAAACCTGTCTGAGGGTTTAGGGGTTAGGGGTTTAGGGTTTAGGGGAGCTTGAGGGCGACTTGAGGGCGATGAGAGTCGATTTACCGGTTTGTTTCTTCAGCTCCTCCCAGCGTTGCGGGTTTGGAGTTTTGGGTTGACTGGGGTGACTTAATCAAGCTGCCCCTAAGGCCCTAAACCATCTCTGTTCAACTTCTCTTGGCGCACTTCAAGAACGTTGCAGAGTTATCGGCACCTGAAAATAGGGTTTGGGGTATATTGCACTATAATTGTAAGAAGGAACCCCAAAAACCGTATTCTAATTATTAAGACCTCTACATTCAGTAGTACCAGTAGAGATCCTGTGGACTACCTGGAGCCTTGCACGAACGGGAGTGTCGAACACCCCCCTCCCTGCAGCAAAAATAAAGACCGAGCTTGTTGGGATTCCTTCCTAAAACACACGTGCATTCCCCCTTAGAGGGGAGGTTGCTTAGGCCACGGGTAAACTCTCTTAAGCCCTCAGGCAGGGAGTTGCTAATTAGGGTTACCAATGGGGGGTGATGTACGGTAATCCTAATCACACCCCGGAAAAACTGAACCCGAAACCACTTTCTGCTCCAAACCCTGAAAACCTTCAACCCTCAAATCCGAAACCCGAAGCTTCAGACTGCAAACGCTTCGGCCCCGATTTCCTCGTGTATCGAGGAGCTGTTTCAATCCTTGGACGTGGATTCCTCTGGGCCCCTCTGGCCGCAGTTCAGAAAAATAGCGAAATCGTCTCTCTTCGGGTTCCTCATCATAATTTATACTCGCAGATAGTATCTTACAGTGCAAAAGGATCGTATATTTGATGGTTATAGTATCTTAGGATCGCATATTTTATTATAGTATCTGGTTATCTTCAACCTACTGAGATTATCCCAAAGTAGCAAGGCCCTCTGTGACAGGAGGCACCTGTGGATCTCAGAATCTCAAGCTTCGTCATGTTGCTCTTCTTCTGTCTATGGAAGCATGCCTGGAAACTGCTTCGATTCCTCATGATGTCCGTGTCGTTTTCAACAACTTTTGATTGAAAAGTTCAAATGCGCGCGCATACACACGCGGAGACACAAGCGCACAAGCGCCCTCACTGCAAAGAGTTAAACCCTAAATGCACCCAATCCCGATTACCCTGAACCCCGGCACCTCCAAAAACCGCCAAGACCCCTCTCTTTCATGTTTTCGGTCTCTCCAGACTCTGAGGAGCCTCACTTTGGAGGAGCTGCGGGGACTCATCGGCGGTGGCGCACCGCGACAGCACCAGCCGCAAAGCTCCTGCGTTTTCTAAGTCAAGCGTCAGCTGGCGATTCGGGAAATTCAGCAGGAGATGTAAGAGCTGTTGGCCTAGTTCAATTTTCACCTCTTGATGCTGAATCTGAAGTCGCACATCTTCGCGAGTAATCGAGCAGTTCACAGTCGCCGGACCAGCGTTGATATGCCACGCTCTTTGTCATCGTGTCTCAGCGACGGCGGATGCCAGTACGAATACCTTTTGTCATTGCTAGTCTGCACCGGATTGAAGCTTCTGATTGGTGTTTCTTGCATCGAAACTCGCCCTACATGAATTATGAAGGCCCATCTATCTATCTATCTATCTATCTATCTATCTATCTATCTATCTATATATATATACATATGTTTATGTATGTATATACATACATACGTACATAGATACATACATCAAATGTATATATGTATGTGTATATACATACATATATATATATATATATATGCACATATTCCCGCTAGTTTGCTTTGATTTCCCAAGACGCTGCTCACAACCGAGGTGTTTCAGTTACGCCAAGCGGAAGATGTGGAGCAGCCATTCAGCTCCCACAGGGGAGGGGGATTGAGGGTGGAGGGGTGACTGGATTCTGTGCATCAGGGTTTGATGTGAGTCTAGGGTTTTTGTTGAATGTAAGGGTTGCATATTTGTTTAGGGTCCAGCGAGGGGTGCAGTTTGGAGAGCTAGCTCCCCGAGCAGTCGCAACGGTAGTCGTGCTAACGAGAATGCCGTGTCGATTTTGTGAGTAGCTGCGAGGCCCCGTCTATTGGTATCTTTGTGGTGGTGACTGGAACAGCAATATGCTGACAATACTGGCAAGCTTGACACCCATCACGACAACGACACTGATACCTCACACTTCTCAACACGTAGGTCGGTATCTCGTCTTTCGGGCTTCTAAAATGTATACAACCCCGAAAGGATTGCTCAGGCCCCTGTACTGAACCAGTAGATGCTGCCGCTTGGGAAGCCTGAAGCCGTCCTTTGTATTGCTCCTCCCCCGTGCGGTAACTTCCCAAAGAGCAGCCCGAGTGGAGGCTCCTATCCTGGATGGATACCAACCAGGCGTGGTAATGGGTTTAGGGTTTAGGGTTTAGGGCTTCGAGTGTATGTGTTACGGACTAGGACGCGGCCTTCAGGGTTTACGGTTTCAGTTTGTCCGTTCTCGGCTTTAGGGAGCATTCATGCCTTCAAAACAAGTCCTCAGGCACTGCCCTAAGACGGTTGTCCTCCGTTCTCTGTAACTAGTCGAAGGCCGGAAGAAACTCAGCACGATTGTCAATCCGATCATGATGTGGATCTTCGGCCACCCTTACACAGGATCCTGTTCAGGATACGCTACAGGGAACCCTAGCACACGACATCCCCAACAGGACGGGACCGTCTCCTTCGGCGAGTTCCTCAACGCCTCTCGACACGAGAAGAGCAACCGGTGAGACTTCCCTTGAGTTAGGGAATACCACGGAAGTAAAGATGGAACCCCGAATGGGGTTTGTTGCAAGGTGGCATTCATGTTGGTGTGTGGCTGGCACAGCAGGAACTGGGAAGTGCTCGCCGACAAGATACAGGGCTGTCCATAAGCCATCCTTGGCTGATGTTGTTTGCCTTTGTAAGGCATCCTTCCCTTCGTAAGTGATACGCTTCTCTGAATCAAGTTCTTCCAAAACAATCCAAACCCTTTGCACCAAAGCGATGCTGCCACGGATACTTCTGGACTGTCCGTTTCAGGCTACTGGCACGCAAGCATGCTGGCCCCCGGAACATCATGGCATCAAAGTAGCCTTAACTCCCACAAAGTCTTTCGATTCCCTGTGACCTAGAAGTGTCCCACACGAGCCGGATTCAGCGCAGTACCCGGAAATCCTAGACATGTCCGGGAAGCCGTAGAAAGCCTTCTAAAAGCCCCCCAAATGACTGTCTGGTGCTTAGTAGGGAACGGGGGAATGGATCCCTATGATAGTGCCTTAAGGTCCCTTATAGTAGTCCCTCTAACCCATTCCCCCATTCCCTACTAAGCACCAGACAGATGACTGGAAGCTTCAAGGTTGCTTTGGAGTACGGACAGATCAACACCCGAGCAGAAGGCCAGTCAGAATGACATCTGGGCCTTTCAACCGGTTCTTTTAGAGGAGCCTCTCAAACAGCTGAAATAGCTCTTGCATTCAGCATGTTTAGTGCTTTACCATAAAGGAAGACAGTGTGGCTACTGCGAGCATGTTCACCTGGAGCCTTGCAGGTCCTTTTTCTCGCGCTGTATCGCCCTTTCGTTGTGTGGAAGTCTAGTGAGTCACGGCCGTGGAGCGGAGCCATGCGATCTGTAATTCTGCAGCCGTTGCTGCAGCATGCTTGGCGACTATTCGGCACAATCCGTGTTGCTCTGGGTTTCTTGCTGGCTGCTGGCAGAGGTTGTTGGTAGTGCCTTCGTTGTTCTATTGAGTCTATTGACAGCAAAACTCGGTATGCGAAGTCTGCAGCAAGCAGAATGAATTCTGGCAGGGGAGAACACCTCGCCGAGCTTCTGGGCGGGGCTTGGGCTGCAAGGCATCGGCACTGAAGCAGGGATTGAAAGTGTGCGAGGCGGATTCCCCAAGCCCTAATCTAAGCCCTGAAACCCTAAAGGAGATGGCAGAGGTCTCAAGAAGCCCATGGGTTCATAGAAACCCAGAAGAGCCGCTATAATGCCGGGACTCTTTGGTCACTGTGCCTGCATCGAGGGTGGATGCACTAGCTTTCTATCACGCCGAAGCTCCCCATAGGTTGTTTGCAAATCCGGGCTGCGCTGTGCTTGGGCCCAGGATCATGCGTGTATTGAGAGATGTACAAGTGCCAAGTGGCGGAAAACGACATTGACCATGTCACACTCCTTATCTCTTGTTTCGCTGCGGGTCAGCATCGACGTTGTTTGATCAAGGAACCCAACACAGACCCTATTCACTGGGATCCTTCCCACACGATCCCTCAAATCAGGCACCCCTGAATGTTGAGAGTTTTCGAGCCCAAGTTCACGTTGTTTGTCAAGGCTGGGGAACATCATCCACGAACAGCCCAGCTCTTGCCCGCTCTATGGCGTCGCAACGGGTGAAAGGCCGACTGAGTTCATCGATCCCTCCGGAACTTCACAATAAAACTGCATCGAAGATCGTTCAGTATTGCTTAGCATTATTGATTGCTGACTGGGTAGAAGTCTAAGTGTTGTTTTGAACCGTCAATCAGTTTCATTCTGTCTACACCGCCTTGGTCGACCAGATCATAAGTCTAGCAACCTGCAGGCCACAAGCATCAAATAGCACAGAGAACTGCCTCGCATCGATTCAGATTTGAACTATGCTGGGCTTTCGGCTGCAACGATGCGTCGGGACTGCGGCACACGTAGCAAGCCGAGAGTTGCCAAGTGTTCCAAGCACCGTCCACATTTTCAATCTGAATTTTGATCCCAGTTCCAAAGCAGAAAATCGAAAACAGCACCAGCCCTGGACTCCCGAATATCGGGGGCTGAAGCTTCACATTTGTTCAGCTGCAAACAGGTTCGACAATGACCATGAACTCGCAGATGCCTTTGGGAGGCCTTTTCCTGGGCTCCTGCTGTCGTAGTACTTAAAGGTGCGGTTAGCGATGGTAACATGGAAGGCCTCCACCTCCGTCCCGTGAAAGGTTCTGTGGCCGATCCTGGCAGCCAAGTCAGCACACAGCCTCCGGTAGACTCCCCACCGAAGGCGGGGACGGAGAGAAGAGAGAGTGAGTGAGTCAGTGTGTGAGTGTGAGTGTGAGTGTGAGTGTGAGTGTGAGTGTGAGCGTGAGTGTGAGTGTGAGTGTGAGTGTGAGTGTGAGTGTGAGTGGGTGTGTGTGTGCGTGTATAAATATGTACGCACTCACAGACACACACACACACACACCCTCCCTTTGCCACCACTTGTAGTTACAAGGATCCGAAATATACCGGAACTCGGCAAGTTAGATGCAGCTGCAGCTGCTGCTGAGCTTCGAGTCTCCACCTAAGCCTCCAGTCCCGAACTTGTTGTTTCCACTTCCTCAGACCTGGCGCTTGCGGGTGGGTATCTTCAGTGCATCCAGTGGCTCAGCTGCACGAGACGAGCAGGAGACTGCAACACACAAATGACCTGAAAGGCGACCTGGTCGGACCTGCAACATTGGTATGATTCAGGTCCGGGTCGACCCGAGACGGGCTTCGAAGGTGCCTACTGCACCTGCTCCTTGTGCCTTGGCTTCAAGAGTGCAAAGTTACTGCAACAGCGTTTTTGGCATCTTCCACTCCACGACCTGTGGGCCTGGTCCGCACATCATACACGAACGCACGCATGTGTATCCGTTTCTATGTTTTGCTTTTGACGCATGTGTTTTATGATTGTTCATACACAAGTACACACATTACATACATGTACACCTTGATACGTTAGCGACTCCATGTGTATATGTATGACTGCTTGCGTACGTATGCATGTAGTCATGTAGGTATGCTGGCATGGTTGGCGTGTGTGCGTGTCAGTCTGTGTGTCTGATTGCATGTATGCACGTACGTAGGCGTATATGATCACGTATGTAGTGTGCGACGTTTGTGTGTGTGTGTCTTGTATGTTACGTTAGTAGTTACACACATGTATGCAGTGTTTGTAATGCATGCAATGTATGTAGCGTAACAGCATAAGTGGGTAAGCAAGTAAGTAAGTAATCAAATATGTATGCAAGTAAGTGTACAAGTAGGTAGGCAAGCGAGTAAGGAAGGAAGGAAGTAAGTAAGCATGTAAGTCCGTGTGCATGTAATGTATGTGTGTATAGTGTATGGGCGGGTGCGTGATGTATGCGTGCATGCTTGTATTATGTGATGTTTGTCTGTCTGCCTGTCTGTCTGTATGCGTGTTTGCATGCATCTATGTATGTATGTATGTATGTATGTATGTATGTATGTATGCACATGTGCAAGCTGTATTCCGCATGTAAATGAGTCTACCTATCTATTTACACAGCTACTTGCTGACCTATCTATCTGACTTTACCTGCCTATCTGCTGATGCGTCTATGCGTCTGCCTTCCATCTATCCATCCATCCGTCCATCCATCCACTTAGAGCCAGTGTACAGGTAAAAAGCAGAACAGTCTTGGTGGCAGGGGCAAGAGTGGGTGAGTTTCATATGAAGACTGCACGAGGTAGCTTCACGTAATCCTACCAAGTGAAAAGCTCCAAAGCATGCCGTAGGTGCGGAGAAGACTCTGGATCTACAGCCGTTGAGCTCTTCCGCACCGGCACGGCTCCTTGCTGAAACTCTTGGTAAGCTGACCTCCGCATGCAGGGGCCTTGAGGGGCTTGGGTTTGAATGAGACTGCAGGTCCTATCATTCCCAGGAATCTTCAAGACATGCTTGCTGGGCTGTTAAAGTCAGCACCGTAGTGAAAGTTGAAGCTATTATTTGCTAGTGCGGTAGGGGGCAGTCGGGAAGTATCATTCCTCCGCATTTCTTCACCTTTTCCGCAAGGTTCGGTTCGATGGACAAGCCAGTTGGAACATCGAGGAGGTGCTTGGCTCGGTGTTCTTGGAATTGGCTCAGGTAACTTTTCGGGTTGTGGACAATCCTACGAAAACTGAGCAGTGAACCAACCGGACACTAGTAGACCAGTTTGGTAGAGGGTAAATTGGTAAACCCATTGTTTTGAGGATCTTGTTGGCCTAGGAGGATATCCGGATCTAATCGGTGCTACCGGTGGTGGAGGAATGGAACTCGTGCCACAGGTTTCACTGGAGGTTTTGAGAATGGCGGCTGCCCGCCCCTAAATCCCTAGACCTTCAACTATGCATAGCCTTGCCGGCCTGGTGCGCGGGTGAGAGTCGAAGCCTTCAACCAGACAGCCCAGCGGAGGAGCTGCTAGACTACCAGCCACCGGACGGCCTGGAATTCGCCATCGTGTGCCAAGGCTGTTGGTCGGCTTGTGGTGTAATATACCCAAAGGCTGATACAGGGGGGGGGGGGGGGGGGGNNAGGCAAATCAATAATGATGACATGGTTCTTTGCAGGGCTCTACAAGAGTTTAGTATAGGGGCCTCAATAAGTAGAAGTAGCTTCCCCCCCCCGTTTGCTCCCTGTGCGACTATAGCATGACATACGCCTAAAACCCTTTCTAGTTAGTCAAACCCCTGTTACGAGATATTGACATAGAATATATTAGAACATAGTGTCGTATAATATAGCATAGCAACGTAGAGCATCGTAGGATACAGTGTAGCTGCATGACCCAGAGCACCGGCAGAGCGAGCTCGCCCTGAACCCCAAACTCCCCAAACCCTAAACGTCTCGGGCTAAGGCGGCTGGGGCCGAGGAATGCCTCAGTGCTCCCAAAAGCCCCCTACTTGACAAGAAATCCGTGCTGCATGAGGTCGAGACGGATGTTTCAGAGCTTCTCAGAGTGTATACCTTACTTGGAGCCTGATAAAGATCTTTCTATTTCCCGTCTATATTGGGCAACCACTATCTTCCCACATGATGCCGGAAGTAGCGAGGGCACAGGCGATTCTGCAGCACAAGCCCGGCTTTCAAACCCTGCGGTCCGACACCCTACCACGCTCCATGCCCTCCCATGTTAAGGTGTAGGTTATGCCCCATAGGACTCGGGTAACAGCCTTAAAGCAGTGGTCTACATGAACATGAACTCTGGCCAGGCCAATCCGAAAGATTGCTGGGCAAGGCACATGATGCGGTGGATCCGACAGTCAGAAGTTACTAGACCATCCTGAAAGAGAAGTAATGCGAGTCCTGTCGGCTGCCTTTTGTGGAAATATTATGATGTACCCCAAATTCCATGTCTAGCTATGAAGCATCTTCATCTACAGTACCTGATCACGAAGATGCCCTCTGGTTGCATAAACTCCCTCTTCAGGGGAGATTTGCTGTTTGTATTCTGGAAGTCATCCGGATACAAGTCTTGCGGTTGCTTCCGGTGTGGCGGAAGGGCTTCTGGAGTCATCCTTTTGAAGTCGAGGCGCTGCAGACTTCAAGGCTTGCTGTAAGCCCCTCATTTTGTTCCCAGCAGAGGCTTTTGCAGGCTGGAAGCAAAAAAGGGCAAGCATGAAGGTAGAACCCTTGCGTACCCCCCAACGATGTTTAAATATGGATCCGATCATTTCAAAAATCCTTTATTTTGGTGTGACTAAGCAGCGTTCGTCCACATGACCGGAAAGGAGGTCCTTTTGTTGGGGGGGGACCCAAAAAGGGGCCCTAATTTAGAAACCTGCCCACATCCGAAGCTTTGGCTGAAGAATCGCAGGCCCGGCTGGGCCATCGGCAGTTCTTCCCGCAGCTGGCTGCAAGTGGACCCAGGTAGACCCCTGATGAGAGAACCCCCGTGCGTTGAGGACACAGTATTATATTTGGAGAGAGAGAGAGAGAGAGAGAGAGAGAGAGAGAGATATTATATATATATATATATTATATATATATATATATATCGTACATACATACAGATCGAGGGAGGGAGGGAGGGAGGGAGGGAGGGAGGGTAGGAGATGGATGGACACACGAAGGACCCGAACTTAGGATCTCCACTACATCGCCGGCATGCATTTTGTTGCGCATTGGCTTAGAGCTATTTCTTGCAACATTCGCTTTGCTCAGAGAGCCGTAAACCTGACGCCACAGTCGATCTTAAACCCTGAAGCCCTAAACTCCACACTGCTAAGCCACAGAGCCCTCGCTCACTTTAGGGTTCATCCGAGGCTCGGCTGCAACACGCGACTGACCTTGTCGCGTAGTGGCGGCGGAATCCAAGGCTCTTATGAGTCTTGTTCGGGGTTTCTTCGGTTTGAGGGGTCGGAGTTGGGCAACAACCGACTCCTTGAGATTAAATAAAAAAAAACCCTGCAACCCCTTGCGGCCCCGAAACCAGTGCAAAGTCTTGGGTGATGCTTGCTTTTGGCTGGAATTTCCCTAGTTAAAGTCTTGTCAACGAAACTGTTGTCGGAGTTTTCCGCTACCTTGTCAGCAACCGTGCCAATGGGTCGGCCGCTGACGATCCCAGCTGGCATATCTAGCTAGAAGGTCCGTCGGTGATTACATTTTGCAGTGATCAGGTGTTCTTTGCAGCGGCTCCACAAGAAGAAACGGCACCTTTCCTCTAATTGTAGCTCAACCTGACAAAACGCGCGAGTGGCAAGCACCGTCAAACCAATCGTTCTCTGCTTTGCGAAAAATCTGTGACACGAAGCTAAAGATTGCTTGTGGAATGCTCCTAGGAGGCTTTTGTACAGGCCCGGCAGGCCCGGTCAAGGACCGCGGTTCCGTGATTTTTGTGGCTTGTCTGGGGTGGACTCTTGAAGCTTTAAAATAAGAGTTGAGTCCCTGATGACCAGCGTGGTTACTGTGTTTTGTAGCATCTCTGTTGAGTGCAGCAGCCGCATACTCATTGTTTCATGTTCTTCCTTCAGCCCATGTAGTTCGACTCTGGAGGTACACTTTGGGTGAAGATCTTGGTCATGGAGGATGACGGCCAGCTCGTTTCGGAAGCTTGGCAAGTGCAGCCAAAAGCCACACGCGCTGCAGGTACTGGTGTTTCTGACCCCAGAAGCATCGAGCCTGCACCCGAGCCAAAGCATCCAGTGAAGGCCCCTGTCGTTCAGCCTTCGACAAGGGTTTTTCATGTGAGCCTTACCGACATTCACAACCAACAAGGTTGTGCCATCCAGGTGGGGCACGCACGCTGGTCTTCACGTGTCAACATGCCCGGCATATTGATGCAGCTCATAACCCCGCCCACAACACAGCTCAAACACTGCATGCGAGCCGAAATCCTAGACCCCTTGCACTATCGCAGTGCTTTGGTGGCCCAAGCAATCCACTGTGACCACTTGGCGAAAGTGGACAGAAAGATGGCTTTCTCGCAGCTAGGCAGCTTTGGGAACGCGTTGGTCTCGATACTTCGGTGGTTCAGTGAAATCAGAGGCACCAATCTCTGAGGTTCCGTAGAATAAGGATCCAAAACTGTTTAGGTGAAACTCCCATTTCGGGCTTAGGTCGGAGTTCCTGCTTAGGCCAGGTCACTCAGGCCGAAGTCAGGGACTCGGATACAGTTTCTGTGAGCCACGAAAGCAACAGGGTACAAAGCTTGTAAAGATCATACGCTTCTAAAGACCGCGTGGAACCGTTATAAGGCAAGTGCGAGGGGCCCTCCTGGATTCTGTGGCCGCGGTGCCCGCACAAGCCGCAAGCTCCATGATGGCACCCTGGCTTCTATCAGAAGACTCGGATTCCTAAATTCACAGGGCTCCAGGGCTTTTGGCAGGGATCGAGCGCACGTGGTTGAGCAACATAGCCGGATTTGCAGAGCGTTGGCTTAGAGGGTCGCTGAGATGCTCGTTAAGTTCGTCGAGATTTTAAACAACAGTTTGAGACTAGTTGTATGGGACCGAGCATGGATCCTGAAAACGCACTACAGAGATTATCCAACACTCGTAGTTTCTGCTACTCCGGACCAAACCGTTTGCTATCTATAGATTCAAGGTTCTCTGTCTGGGCCAGTCGCTGCTCCCTGGCGGTGCCGTGCCGCCGACTTTGCACAAACGTGTCGAGCGAGCGGCTGCACCTTGGCCAGAAGTCCGCGGTTCTCGCCTTGCAAAAACCTGTACTGAAGCCACAAACACCACCTGACAACTTGCCCCTTGCTCCGAAACACCGCAGCCTACCTCGACATCCCAACCAAGGACCTCCATCGACGCTTCAACTGCAGAGTCTACGTCTCCGGTGCCGATGTGGCGAAATGCGGAGTGCCAGAGGGTGAGGCCCATTTGCCAGGGGATCCAACAGTTTGGGTTTCCGTTCGGTTCCGAGTTCAAGGGTTCGGGGTTTGGGTTGGTGGCTTTTCGGGATTCGAGCTTCGAAGCCCGAATTGGCTGGCAGATCCTTGCTTGCGTGAGGTTATGCAGGACTTGCTCCTCGCTGCAGGGCTGAGCCCCGACGTGCTGGATGTGGACGCGGCAAGGTTGCAAGAGTTCTCCTTTTGGGCCAGCACAGAGGGGTGTAATTTTGAGGTGCCGAAGCTACAAATCTCAGCTTGGTGTGCGAGGTTCAGGCCATGAACACCATCGAGAATGCCATCTATGCAGTGCCGCTGCTGCGAGACCGCAGCATCAAAACAGCATCGTGGTTGAAGAAGTCTCTTTGTGACCCCTTGAAAATCTGCCTAGTCCTTCGTATTGACCACGAGACCCCGGTACTTGCAGGGAAAGCAGAGAGTAAGATCCTGAAACCCTCCCTACACTTCAAAATCTCTACAGAGCCCGACACCCAGAGACACCAAAAGATCCTTCGGAGGCGATTTTAGTCACCAGCGACTTTCACAGCGCCCGGGCGGCCTTTCTATTCCAAAGCGTGCCTTGGCCTTGGCCCAAGACCCGAAACTTTGGATCCTATAGGGTGTAGGCCGAAAGGGTGTAGGGTTTAGGGTTTAGGATAATAAAACAGGCATGAATAGAAGGATCTCACAGCTAAGATTCTCTGGAATTCCCTTATTATCTTGGATCCGTATACCCCAAAGACAGGACCTTTATGCTTATGTAGTCGCTGACACCCCATGCCCTGCATATTGCTTCGACGCGGGTCTCCGGCCTCTGATTCAGAAAGTCACAGACAGAAATTCTCTTGTGTTCAGCAAATCCGACTGCACGCTACATCTCCGGTCCATCCAGAATGAAGCCCTCCATCCCTTCCGACTCTAAACCTGGAGACACAAATGGGTGGTTGTCAAAATT
>CAJNDV010002559.1:52655-101013 GCA_905221635.1 Symbiodinium sp. CCMP2456
CTCTCTCTCCCTCTCTCTCTCGCGCTCCCTCTATCTATCTATCCATCTATCCATCTATCTAGCTATCTAGCTATCTAGCTATCTATCTATCTATCTATCTATCTACCTATCTATCTATCTATCTATCTATCTATCTATCTATATGTGTGTGTATTCTATGTCTATATATATATATATATATATATGTGTGTGTGTGTGTGTATGTGTGTGTGCGTGTGTTTAGTTTACGTTCTTTGTTTTTCTATCTATCTCTCTATATTCTGACCCTTGACAGCCCAGGTGTCGCATCCTCACGCCCTGGACCAAGGCCCAGAACACCTGCGAGAAATGCAGAAAATAGGGGAGCTACATTGGGATTTAGGGTTCAGGGGTTGTTTAGGGGTGCAGGGCTTTCGGGTAATATAGACTTGACTTGATGCCGTAAGATCCGTGTCATCAGCATCCCAAGAGTGCACCCCGAGTTTTCTGAAAGCCCCGCCTTAAGCTGGTTAAGCATGTGCGTACTTTGGAGAATATTTATCTAGTCGAATCGAGTCTAGTCTACGTCTAGTCTGTCTAGTCGCTAACCTAAGCTAGGCTTACTAAATCTAGTCTAATTAATCATTTTATCCTGCCTATCTATCTACGTATCTATCGATCTATCTATCTCTCCATTTATCTACATTTGTTGATGTGTTTTGTTTCCTTGCTGGAACTATGCTTGTATGTCCACAAATGTGATGGCCATGCTCACACCCTTTTACAGGGGGGCGATGATGATGGTGATACTCATGATGATGCCGGTCGTCATGACCCTAAGCCTGAGGAGGGCTCATAGGGCACAGGGTGTGCTTTCGTTGTGCCTGCGGAGGTCTGGGGGGCCTCGGGCTGATGCTACTCCAATGGGCTTGTCGGTTAAGTCCAGCTGTACCAACCACGGCTTCAAGCCAAGTCATCAGCACCCCGGAAAGGATCTTGTAGCTGGACTTGGGTCTCTCCTTGGCAGCTCCAAAGGAACCGAGCACAAAGTACGAGGTGTCAGGTGTATCTCACCCGAAACTGCAGAAGACGCAGAGCCTGGAACGGTGCATGATCACAGAGGAATCTTTGGAAGTGTCAGGCCTTGCTCTGCTCAAGTATCCTAAGCCCGAAAAGGAAATTAATCAAGTAAGCGTAACGAACGGTAATGTATGGCACTGATGATACAAACCTAAGCCTACGATCTGCCTTTTTCGGCCCCCTTTTCGACGCTTTCCGCAGCGAGGCGCTTGGGCGCCAGTCTACTCTCCATCGATGCTCGTGGCTATGTGCCATGCCTGCCGAGATATTGCAGCGCCTTTAGGGCTGCAAGGGTTTAGGGGGCTCATCAGAGTGCTCAAAGCTTCAGGATAGGTTAGGACCACAAGATCAAAGCTAAGCCTTGCGCTGGGATTCATCTGGCTTGTGACTTCCGAGCAGGAAGACGGAGTGCGCTGCCCTGGTCTGAGCAAGAAGGTATCGACTCAGGAGCCACCAACTCAAGGGTGACATTTTCAGTTCTGACATGTTACGTAACCCTACGGACTCATATAGAAGTTACTATTTTCCTTGATCGTAAAACCTTACTCATCCCCGTATACAAACCTTTCAAGCCCTGAAAACTATTGTAATTATATCTAAGGCCTGGCATGCCAATGCGCGCTGCGAGCCCGACAATGGGCATCTGGGCTTTGGATTGGCTTCAGGGCTTTCAGATGTCAGGTTCTTTCAAAAACCAGCCCGTGGAGGACACAGATGAACCAGCAAAAGGCCGCGCACCACGCATGCCCGAACCCTTCCTTGACTGTTGAAGCTTTGTGTTTTGGGTTCTGTCGCATCCCCTGGCCTTGAGCTTACTCTTTGGAAGGCTGTGCCTCTGAGAAGTACCTGGGGCGATCTCTGCGTCAGACAGACTTCGGGCTTGAAGTTGAAGCTTGAGCTCAAAGCCCTGATAGCCAGCATAACCTGAACAGCCCTTGAACTCTAAACTCCCAACAAACACCCTCTCCGCGCTCCGATGATCAGAACCTCAAGGCTATGCTTGTCCCCAACCGGGCGTGAGCGTCCCAGTCGGGCCGCAGATCCGGATTGCTTAGGCCTCCCCGGAGGAAGGGCCGAAGCTTTCAAGCAAGCCAAGAGCTGGAAAAAAGAGCAGCTTCTTTCTGATTTTTAGAGCTCGACGTTGATGCATGTGGACGTTTTAGCCCACATTGCTTGTGTATATACCCCAAATAGCATCGATGATAATTCGCCGGTTGTTCCATACCGTGTACCCACGGCCCAACACCTGAGGTGTGGCACGTGGGATAGTTTTCCTTTCTGCATCCCTTGTGGGCTGGGTCGAGGCATCGATTTCAAGAGTTCCTGCTGTACCCTAGCTGAGGAGATCTGTACATGCTACGTTTCCTGGAGACCTCTTTGCATCACGAGTGGGGCAGAAGAGAAAAGACCTCCGACCAGGTGGCCGGGTGATGATCTGAGGACTAACCTGCGACCAACTACATAGGGGCTGAGTAGGTACACTTTAACCTTTTTGGGCTTATATGGTCCAACGATAACTCGAAAGGTTAACCTTTTTTTGGCTAGGGTACTCAGCCCCTAAGACTGTGTAATAATGGTTTCCGTTGCAGGATTCCGGTTCCTGCCGCTCTCTTCTCTGTGTGTCGCACAGCAGTTGGTGCCTCGCAGGTGCACAACCGCATGCTCCAGTTGGGCGACACAGCAAGGGGTCGCTTAGGCTACGGCCAGCATAGGCAGGGAGCGGCAGCATGTGTGTGCGGGCCGCTATGATGCGCAACCGCGGAGCAGTTCACAAGATGCGTTTGTGCGGTAATGTCATTGAATTAGCAATCGCACGCCGCTCGTCCAGCCTCTGAAGCCCGCATGTGTGACTTGTGCGAAGCTAGACACGGCGGAAACAGAATGCCAAGAAAGACAAGGAGCGCAAGACACGAGATCTTCAAGCAATACTGACGCCAGGGGGCAAACCCTTTTAACAGGAACCGAAGAACATCAAACGCACGGAAGCTGATTGAAAACAGCAGCCAACTGCAGGATCAAGGAGAGCAGGGCAGACCACGAGAAACCAAGGGGAGAAAATGTGTGGAGTGGTAGTGCTTGTGCTTCTGCTCGATCGCGCACCGGCGCTTGCTTCGCACCTACAACAACTGTCAGATGTTTCAGCACGGAATGCTTAGAGAGTCGGGAAGGTGTTTGTGTGAGTCGAGTCTCTGCCGATTAAGACATAATTGCGCATGAGTCACCGGGTTCAGCACGAGGAAGAATGCACGGTCATGGTGCACGGCATGAGACCGCTTGCCGGCACTGCTTTCGCAGGCTGGTCTTTGTCGGATCGGATGGCCGTGTGCTCGGAGCGCCCTCACTTCTGCCAGAGGCGAACGACTCTAGGTCATTTGTTCGGGATTCTCCGTTCTGCGACGGAGAGTCGGGAAGCGACAGCAAGGGCCTTGCGAAATCACCGCCTCAGCCAGAATGGATCAAGCAGGTTAGGATGCTTCAGCCATGCGGACATGTGGTTCGCATGGGCGTTTGCCGTGACTTGGAGCCTCCGCGGTGCTGATGCTTGCGTTCAGCGGGAGTTTGGAGGAAGCTTGGCACTCCAGCCTTCCAGCGTGTCTTCTGTTATTTAGACTGATGGGGTGTACGAGTTTGGATTCAGGTTCGAGGGTTTCGTAGGCTCAGGGGTACGGCACGAGCAGGAAGGCTGCCTGCTTCCTAGGGGGACAGACAGCATCCCGAGTTGCAAGTGAAATCGCCCAGGTTTGCCTGACAGTGCAAAGTAAAGCATTTTGACGTTGTTCGGCATGATGCATCCCAAGCTTTCTGTAAGAATTCCAAACGACAGCTTCATGGGTTTCGAGAGTCATACAAGCTTGGATTTTGGCTTTGAGGTTTCGTCGAGTGTATATTTGGGCCTTACGTTGGGCACTGCAATACGTGCTGACAAGCCTTGTAGTATGCAAAGTTGGTTGAGGGATCACCCACGCAGCTCATGGCCATAACCCAGTAAACCCTAAACCCAGCGTGTTCCGAGGTTTTTACACCATCGTCAACCAGGGAAGCGGCCGCCGACTGATCGCGGATGAGCGGGGTTTCTACACCACCTCGGAGGCACGCTAAAAGCACTCGCTTTTTCAAGGTCCCGCAGAGGGAATATAAAGGTTCTGTTAGGGGTTGTTTCTCGTTCTGTTTCAGTGGTTCCATAGAGGGAAGTATTGGAGTACTGTAAGTGTATGGTAGTTTTGGGGCTCTGATTCAAAGGTGCAGAAACGGAACTCTCAGGCCAACCGAAGGACCTTAATTCGTGAGTGCCCGATCCTTTGGCAAGAAGCAGACCTTCCGACAGTGGGCTGAAGAGGGCACCGAGCCCAGAAGCTAGGTAATACAGGGGCCCTGATAATCCCCTCTACTATATTGGGGGTTCCTTATTATACTCATAGTATAATAATATACCCCAAAACACCATTCTAACTGTTAAGGCCCTCTAAAGGCTTCAAGGCTTCAGGGGTTTTGCGTTTAACGGCTGAGTAGGAAACGAGGGTTTCGGTGGTTTCATTTCCCAGGATAATGGGATCCACAGTGACACTTAGCATCGGGGCCTGCAATAACAAGATACCACTCCACCCTTTCTGACGCACCCGTGTCTTTTCGCCTTGTTTAGCATTGTCAGGGAGGTTTTCCCGGCCTTGAGTTCTCTATTCCCGAACGGCTGTGCTGCACAGAGAGCCCCAAAAAAGGGTTGGGGGATCCCCGGACCCTCTTTGCATCTTTTCTCGCGACCGTCAAGTGGGGGTTTTCGGATCGAGAGTGCAGTTTACGACCTTCGGTCTTCGGAACAAGTTGACATAGCGGTGCAGACCGTCTGACACGAGCAGCCTGGTTTGCCGCACGTACTTCCAACAACCTGCCGGATGTCCCGCAAAATGATGTTGCAAGCCAGAAGTACAAGCCCATTGTGTTTTCTGTGATCTCACTTCCCGCACCCCAAAATACAACCCAAGAAGCGGGATCCTTGTCAAGGGACACCAACAAAAACCCTGACACCGGATCGGATCTGAAAGACAGGTCAGCGTGAGCAGCACCAGCATGTGGCACGTCCTGGAAGATGCAAATGCAACGCACGTGCTGCAGAACGTGGCCACAGGGGCCATTTGGCAACAGATGTCCAGATCTGATGCCCGCGTTTTTGCGGTTGTGGGGATCCGCAGAAGCCTTTGTCATAGTTGGGTAACATTTTACATTTTAAAGGGTCCTTAAACCCAATAAGGAATATAAATTTAAGTTTTTAATACTACCCCAACCATGAACTAGAAACCAGCATCAAGAACTTGGATTTGGAGGGATGGGTTCAGACAACAGACCTGAGACTCTACCACCAAGCCTCGTGATGCGTTCTTCGCTCCTGGCTTAATTTGCCCAGTATAGAAACCTGCATAATTAGTACGAGTATTCATTACAGTCCCTAATATATGACTACATGCTCATGTACCCCAAACCCTCTTGAAAGTCTCGCCCTTATATTGTCCTCGCCCATTAGCGGTTGCATATGGACAGCTAAGCAAAGGGATCCCGGCCCTGAATGAGGCACCCCGAATCTACTGAATACTCCAAATGTGTTTCCGAAATCCAGAGGCTAAACAGAAAGACTTGCTAGGAGCCCTGAAGAAGGCACCCCTCTTAATGAATCCTCAAATGAACCTGTGCAGCGCTTGAGGCAAGGATTTATGCGCAACAGGGAGCAGACCGCGAACGTGGGTTTTACATCCTGGATGGCGACACGCCCGTCTTCCGTGATCAAAGGTGGTTTCGCTGTCTTGCTGTTGAGCTTGGGGCGCACAGTCTATGTTTGTAAGGCATGTCGGGGGTTTGTTATTCTTCCTTCAATCTTATCAGTCATCCGGGATGACCCCATGGAATGTTGATGCGCCGAGGACCTGCGCTAATCCTCCAAGCCTAAGCCAGATTTGGGTTATTTTCGGGATCGGGATAAGGGGACCGAGGAACGGACCACTGCAGATGAGACTCCCAGCGTCGCCGTAATCGTGCAGTTTGTAATAGCTTGCCCTCTGAGATCGTCTTGGGTAACCAGACGCCTCGCCCCACCGTGCTCAGCCACAGGTCTCTTCAGGCTCGGAGCCCTTGGCTCCTCCCAAAAGTAAGGCTGCCACTCCGGTGCCGGTTGAAGAGAGCAGATGTAAAGAGTCTTCGGCCAAAGACCGGCAGGTGGCACATTGACTGCAGAGCCAGCCTCGGCGGGTGTAGAATCACGAACATGAAGTCGCTGCGAGCCTTGGCATGGATTTGGGCAGCAGTGCATCCAGCATCTGATGCAAGTACGGTGGTCTGAGTGCTGCACAAGAATCATATTTAATGATCGTAGACACACACACACACTCCCACAACCTAAGTTGCAGTAATTGTCACGGCCCTTGCATCAAAAGCGAGAAGGCGAAGGCAGGCAAACAAGAAACAGGCAATCTGTCTCTGCAACGTATCTGGCCCATGCAGTTAGCTTCCTCGACCCTTCCGGTTCTATTAAACGAAATAGGTCCACCCAAAACACATCTCTGCCTGTCAGACAACAGGTACCATACTGGATGGTCCCGGTGGCCTCAGTGCGACAGCTATGTCGATGGATGCCCCCGCTGCAGCAGTCTGGTGGTGGCTTCGGCATGAAGGTTTTGTCATTTGGGAGGGCCGTGCTTGAAATGGGTTGCGATGCGCTTCTTGTCGAGGGTTGTGTGACCAATGTAGTAGTTCTGTGAAGCTCTCCGTCGAAACTCAGTCTAGACAGCATCATTCGCTGGGGCCTGTGCGTGAAGGAAACCCTCGACAACTTGCTTTAGTTATTGTAGTTGTCCTGGCCGCAGCAGGTCGTTGCGGCCGGTCAAGTTGAAAAAGACACGAGTAGTGATATAGAAAGAAGAGGACACCATACAAGAGAAAATCGAAAATGAAGACGTACAACAATAGCCATCACGACGGAGACAGTCGTGGCAGTCACAAAAGCAAAAGCAGCCAAGCAGCAAAGACAGAGACCATGATCATGAAGGCTGGCTGCGTTACGGCACCCGACAGATGAAGCAAGTAGTCACACCTCCCAAGTCCGAAACTTGTTATTGAAAACACTGCCGCCAACTCCTCCATCGATCATCGGTCATCAAAGGTTCATGCGCCAAGATGCCGATGAGCTTGGCGTCTTTGGCGCAAGAGACATGAAGTCCGAGTTTCGGACACCATTGTGTTTGTTGGCAGGTGTGGGTGCATGTGTCTACGGCAAGTAAGACTTGACCTAGGTGTACAATTTACGTTTTGGTACACGAGTTAAAGCACAAATACGCCGGTCTGTTCAGGAATACAGGGAGGTATGTACAAATGTGTATGTAGTAGCCTGGTTGCTAGCTAACTAGGTCCAGCTAGGTAAGAGGTAGGTGATACGTGCATACATTCATACATTCAGACAACCGTATGTTACATTAACACACACACACAGACACGCATACATACATACACATACACACACACACACATGCACCACACCACTACTTTACAACACAAAAGCACTACACTGTGTTGCACTGCATCACAACTCCTGATTTCCCTACAACCATGCATGCATGCATACATGCATACGTACGTGCATTCACTCACTCAATCACTCAGTCAATCAATCATTCATTCATTCGTTCAATCATTCCTTCGTTCGTTCATTCATACATATGTACATACCGCATACATAAATACATGACATACACACACACGTACATACAGACACACACACATACACATGCATGCATATACACACAAGTGGATATACTGATTCAGGCATGCGCAGGTGTTTTGAGTACTCATGCATCTGAGATACTTCCCGTGGCTTCGCAGAGGGTTTACGGTCCGGGAGCCTCGAAGTCGAGTTTGAGAAGGGCTTTTTGATTCGGATTCAAAGGGGAGCCTGAGAAGGCCTGAAAGCTCGAAGGATGCAGGGGAGATATGTGGGTAGATGTCAAATTTAGGGGCCCCTTTTCGGGTACCCTAAATAGTAGGTGCCGTCTTATAATAAAGACCCAAAAAGGGACCATAATTTGGACAACCACCTAATCTGAGGCACGGAAGTTTCAGACGTCCACATAGTCCAGCGATGTGCAGGGCAGGATGACGCGTAGCAGCATCCCGAGACACAAAAAAGCAGGAGGGAAAATGGGGGGTTCCCGAAAATAGGGGACCCAAATATATAATACCCTAAATAGTAGGATCCTGATTACAAGGACCCCAAGATAAGGTACCCCTGAGTTTCGGAGTCTCCCAAATGGAGATTCGCAGGCCAACATCTGGCTAGCACCTGCGAGCTTCTCAAGGAGCACGAGGCCCCGCCTTTTTGACGCGTTTGGAGTCAAAGATAGAGATGAGCTCAGTATGGGAGTTTCCGAAACTTAGGGGTACCTTATTTGGGGGTCCTTATAATGAGGATTCTACTATTCAGGGTATTATTCGGTATTATATTAGGGTCCCCTATTTTCGGAAACCCCCATATGTAGCCCTTCAACAGCATAGGGACGACAGGTGAGAAGACTGTGTGTTCCAAGCTCCCCTGTGCACAGCAACTGTGACTTGCAGGTGAAGTCGAAGCAGATCCTTACACTGCAGTCGCAGTTGGATGAAGCCAGTGCCAGGCAACACTGTCTGACAGCAGCGCATAGGGCATTTACTCGGGCGGTTTGATATGGATGAGAGGACTGTCATCGATTCCGTTTGTCGTGTTTGGCTTTTCTTCACGACCTGACGCCGGAAGCCTGTAGACTTCCATCCTAAGCCCACCACGAACTAGCTGCTGCCCTTTCTGGGTGTTTGCCCCGCCTCCCGGCCCTAAACTCCTAAACTCTCAACCCAACCCCGGAAAAGAGCCGTTAACAAAAACAATCTGGTTGGGCGTCGGTCTCGCCTTCGGAGGCTTCATGAAGCGGAAAGCAGGGCGAGAGAGACCCTGAAACTCTCCCGCAGCAAGCTGAGACAAGGTTTGAAAGCCCACACGGACTACTTTGGGATAACTGTAAGTGGTTGCTATGAGAAGGGTGACTACAATGGTAACATTTGGAAAACAGGGTTCCCTCAACTTCTAAGCGTAGTTTTCCCGGTTCGGCTCCATTTACACAGCGGCCGCAGGAGGTGTCGAGGTGTAGGTTAGCCCGAAGACTCCAAGGGTTTAGGGTTTAGGGTTTAGGGTAAAATAGTACCTACTTTGGGCTATCTGGAGTCTTAGGTTAGGGTTCCGACTCAGGACTTGCACACCTCAGGCCCCTGTCTTAGAGAAGGCAACCGGTTCAGGTTTCGCGGTTTTTAGGTGTCAGGGTTTGAGGTTTCAGCATTTTGGGCCTTGGGTTCTGGAACTTCAAACACATGGAGGGCTTTGGAATTCCGAGTCGAGGATGCAACCTGACCTGGGCATCCTCGCTCTTTGCATCGCATCTTGGCACAAAAAGCACCAAAAGCCTGCTGCCGAGACCGCTTCGTAAGAGCCTCAATTCAACCATCCTCGAACCCTTAGAAGAAGCTTTGCAGAGCCCACCCCTTCTCGAACGCTTACTCAGCCCGGCCCTAGGTCTGCATATCTGTACGCACACCCTTCCCTCCCAAGCCCGATCTTCCGGCCTGTGGGCATTAGGGCCTTCCCTCGGGATTTAGGGTCGTTGAAGGGGTTTGGGGTCTTGGGTCAAAAAGGGTTCTATATAATATACATATATATATATATGCATATATATATATATATATTACAGCTTTGAGCGGGCTGCAGGTTTTGAGTTGCCTCGTTGGTTTGGTGCCCACTCTAAGCAACACGCAGCTCAGCAGGAAAGGCCCGATGAGTGTAAGGGCTCACCATTTGTGCCTTCGATTCTGCGAGCTTGTTTCGATAGATCGTTTACATATGGGAGTTTCCGAAAATTAGGGTACCTTATTTTGGGGTCCTTATAGTAAGGATCCTATTATTTGGGGTACTATATTAGGGTCCCCTATTTTCGGAGACCCCCATATCTCGGCCTGTATCACATCTCTCCTCTCAAGCTTCTCCGTGAATTTTGTTGCCAGTGTCCAGTTGAGAAAGCCGCACGGACGTTGCCTTCGTAGGACCTCAGATCCAAATTTGCTTTCGCCGAAAGCCCCACCCCACATATGGGTAGTTGTCAAAATTATGGTCCCTTTTGGGGTACCCTAAATAACAGGTGCCGTATCATAATAAGTACCCAAAAAGGGACCCTAATTTTGACAACCACCCATATGTTAGAATGAAGTCTAAAAGCATTGGAATCCGGCACGCAGTCTTCTAATCGCCTGGCCCGGAAAATGCAGGCATCCGGCGCGCTCCGCATTCAGCCCATTACTTGTTGATGTAGCCTCAGAAAAAACACAAGAGCCCCGGGATGGATAGCCCGGAGGGCGTGAGAAGTCAGCCAGAGACCGGGAAAGGTTCGGGTAAACAAAACCTGTCCTAGGTGATGGTGACTCTGCTTGTCACCGTGGCCACAAGGCGACACGCTTACATTCACAGGGCTTGCGGACGAGTTTCGAAACATTTCGGTTGCAGCATGTAGGCTTCAGAGCTACTAGGATGATTAGTCAGGCTTATCGGCACCATGAGAAAGGACCAAGAACGGGTGCCATGATCTGTTTTCCTTGCTCTGGCCTGTTGCTGCTGGGACTGGTGCCTTTAGTTACTGCATTTGCTTCCATGCGTACGGCCACTACGACTACTATTTTTTGCAGCCTATGTAGGGCGGTTTCATTGCCTACTGCCAACGTCCGGTCACGAAGCCTCTTAACTTTTTGCGTGAAATGCCGCTGCTGTTGGCAAGCTTACCTACGATGTGGAAGATTAGGACATGCTATGCAAGTTCTACCTCTTTTGCGGTTGCCACTGGTCTTACCTGCCAGAATTTTCCACTGTCCACGACACATGCAACAACCGCTAAGCATCCTCTCCAACACCTGGCCGTAGGGCAAGGGTTGTAGCTGGGCCACAATTTAAGGGCTCGTTCGTGCGCACACACGTGACACTGGTTCAAAGACATGGCTAGTTCTCTAAATTAGGGTCCCTTTTCGGGCTCCTATTGGGGACCCAAAAAAGGGACCCTATTTTAGAGAACCACCCACATGTTATGCGAGGCTTAAAAACCAACCTTAGCCTCCTCGCCTGGGTTGTCCGAGTGGGAGAGTCGCCTTTTACCCGAGGCGCGGCTGGAACAACCCGGAGTTCCACCACCAGACGGTCCACGTTCAGGCTGGGGCGAGTCTGAAAATCTCAGCACCTTTCCCGAGAAATTGGGGTCCTTGCCATGAATAGCTGGCATCAGAAGTCATTTTGGGGGAATCTCTGCGATCTCCGAAGGAATCTGAGCGGATAACAGAATTGAAGGCCTACAGCTCATCTTACCACCGACTTGTGAATAGGACGACCGTCAGAACGTGAAGCTTCCACAGATTCAGGTGGATTGTGCGTCATTTTGCTTCACAGTGAAGGTTTCGGAGCAAGCTACAGTAGCAGTCGGATCCTCTGTGACCAATGTTTCAGGGTCCCGGTACCCTTCTGTGACAACTGGCCAAAGCAGTTGCACACCATGTTTGCCGAACTCAAAGGCCGAATTTCTGAACCGCGACTGGCAGAAATGCAAAAAAGGCCCTACTCACATTACCTTCCCGACCCGTTCACTCATGCTACTGTTGCGACACTACCTACCTGCCTACTTACCTACTTACCCACCTACGACTATGACTACTACTCCTCCTCCTCCTCCTACTCTACCACTACTACATTATTACCACCACCACTACCAACAACAGCAATGGCATGAATAATCGAAGTCAGGAATAATGAGTGGTGCAGTTACCGTACGATTAACACTTAGCTTGACATACTGGTAATAAGCATGATGTAGACCATGACCATTACAGCCATGAAGCCAGTCATCATGATAGTAACGACAGTAACGCAACACGTTCATGAAGCCTTGAGGTGAATGGTGTGCCTGGCCGGTTGGTGCGCATTTGCTGTCCCGGGGTGCGTCATCAGGACATTGAGGTGCTGGGGCATTGCGGTTTCGGCTTTGGGGTTTCAGGGTCTATAAGGCTTTCAGAGCCGCCCCTTTCCGGGATGAGCCCGAGCCTGCAGAAGCCCATAGGTTATGGGTTCAGAAGTTCCATCGGCATCCCTCCATATTACCATTAAGCTGGTCTTATATAGGTTTAGGTACAGTAGGTTGACAGTTATCCAGTCCAGTTCGGGGAAGTAAGGCACAAAGCATTGCAGGAAGAGCCTGTCATAAACCATGGAATGAAGATCGCCGCTGCTTCGTGATAACAACCCGGAGAGGCGCAAGCAGAAGATGTGTGAGGTGGACAAAAGGGTGATCCATCAAGGCCCAAACGAGGCAAACACCAAATTACTTCCAACTGCAAGCTCAAGTACCTGTTGCAATTACTTCAGACCGCAGGTGAAGCTACTGCCCAATGGATGCCACATCGCCTTGACCCGGCCGGCGATGCGAGGCCTCAAGGACCGAAGGATGGGTGGAGGTTCGGTTCCAGCAAAACCGAAAAGAAGGCCTTCCGTGGGCTTGTCAAGGAACTCACTCTATGTATCGGCTACCAAAACAGGGCTGCATAGTAACAAGATGTATGTGTGTGTGTGCACGTCAGTGCGTTTTCCTTAATATCTTAACTCAAACTAAGATCCCTAGTAAGAACCTTAGTGGCCTCAGATGCCGGCATTGCTTCCTGGAGCACTGAGTGCGCTCCTTGAGCCCCTGTAGAAACCCTCCCCCCCCATCACCTGGGCTGGGTCCATGGCAACTCAAAGCAACTTCAACCCGGGATGCGCACGGCCAGGAAGCCCGGTGGCAGAAGACGCTACAGTTCGACTTCCGCGAGGGCTTCTTTGAGTTCGTGGAGGCATCAGGGGTATCTAGGAGTTTAGGAAGGCTTCATGGGGGTCAAACACTCTGCCCCCTTCTCGCCGTGCCGCAAACGGCTAGCCGCACATCAGTTTCTGCCTCCACGTGGTAGGCAGCAGTTGGACGCGTAGAACCTCAGGGTTCAGCGTTTTGAGAGTACGCCGAGTGAGTCAGAAGCACAGATGCAGACAACAAAAAGTCACTAGCAGCCACCGCGCGCGATTGTGACACCTCCGTGGCAGAAGCATTGAATTCAAGCGGAGCCTCCAAAAGACGGGGGTTGTGGGTACGGTGAACGACGTTATCTTTTCCGTGGTTTGCTCGCGTACGTTTTGAAATTCAGACCCTTGAGGATGTGGTCCCAGGACGGCTGGGAACATCTTTTAACCTGTGCTCTGAGCGACGAAACCTGCTGATTCACACTGCTATGGCCATGAAACATTAAGTAAATCTATATATCTAACTACAAATATAAATATATGTATATATATATATACACATATGGCGATGGTAATGATGCCAGTGGTGCTGGTGCCGGTGGAAACAATGCTGACACTACTGCTGCTGCTGCTGCTGCTGCTGCTGCTGCTGCTGCAGTTTGCAATGGCGGTGATGGTGCTGGACATCATCAAGATCATCATTGCAATCAGCATCGCCAGCATCGAGAGCGCCTTGCATTTCACGAGAGTTGGCAGCTGGATCCTTGCCTTCCCAGGATCAGATGCAGCTGGAGCTTGGCCCCTCAGATGAAAGATCTGCCAATCCAGGGCTTCATGCAGGGATCTAAGCCTTGCCTACATGTCAGCCCTGGAGCCCCAAGAAGACATGGGGGCAGCAATGCCACGCTTGTCCCATTACTTAAAAACCATGGCGTGGCTGTTGCAAAGGATCCGTAGTTCGAAGGCCAGAGCTGCAGACGCTGCCGGCAAAGTGACAGATGCGAAGTGAAGGAAAGCAGCCGATTGGCAGCCGAGGCTACCTGACTCTCCTTTTCCGCGAGACGCATTATCAGGATCGCACGATTCGCTTCGCACAGCACTTCAGCATGGATGCCTTTGACCACGAGCTGCCGGCCAGCTATACGAAGCTAGAACCCATGGCACCAGCTCAAACTTCCGAGAGACTTTAGCAGAGCCTCGTTGGATGTAGAACTGCATATCAAGACTGCGCAAGCTCAGAGAAGCCATGCACCAGAGGTTGGTATGGGATTCACCTGGCAGTCCACTTCCAAAAGGTACCAGTCCGGCGACTTGGACAAGCTTTTGATGTTCCTTTTTCATCCCGCTGTTGAAAGAAATGGAAGCTTCAGAAAACTTGAGCCCGCCGTTAAGAGATCTCGATGGCGTTTGGCATCTACATGTCTGCACCGCTGCCTCACGCAACCAGAACTTCCCCGATTCGCCTGGGCTGAGGCGAAGGACCAGGGCGATGAGTGCGCATCCTCGAAGAGCACGGCCTCCTCTTAAGGCTCAAAAATCGCCACGACAAGTGGGGGCCTCCAGGCCATGCGGCATCTAGACGTAGAGCCTTTAGCCTGCATGGGTGCGCACACTCACGCACACACACACACACGCATGTTGTAAATGTATCTGTATATACAAGCACTCAAGCATACACACATGCATACATCCACGCACATCCGCTTGTTTGTGTCTGCTTGCACATTCGCAGGTGCAACCCCAAAAGTGGAGCTACATATAAAGAACAGCATACAAGTGAATAATACATGGATGAAGGAAAGAATGAATTCTTTCATGCCTGATTGACAACATGAACCAATAATGCATCCAGCTTCATGGTGATGTGGAGATGGCATCTAGGAGAGACGTTAGCCAGATGTCCTTCGGCAGACCACGTGCCACGCAGATAGATGATAAAGACGACTCGATAGTGTTCCATCTCGGATACAGAAGATGCCCAGGTTCGAGGCTGGTACTTGGAGAGTTCCACACGTGGTTCTCGTACCATTACTGTCTGGTGCAGGGACCTTAAGGGACTAGCATAGGGGTCCATTCCCCCCATTCCTTACTAAGCACCAGACAGATTAGAGCAGAACCTTTCAGAGAGGCTTCGACTGCCATCACAGACCACGGGTCTTGCTTCAAAGTGAGCACCCCTAGAGCAGCTATGCAGCTAGACCTTTTTTAAGCACCCCCCCCCCATACTTAATATCACAGCCGAAGCTTTTGGAGGTTTGACTAACGTCGCAGTTTCAGGAGTCTCTTCCAATAAAGACCATAGATAAAACAGACTGGGATCATCATTACCTCTCATCATCCCCAAACTCGATACTGTTGATGTTCTGAAACCCAAAAGAGGTAAAGCTGAACGATCTACAGCAGCCACAACAGTCGAAGCCCTTGCCACGCTCCATTCTGCACCAAAGCGCTTGCAGGGTTTAGGCTTTCAGATGCTTCTCGAGTCTGTGTTGAGAAATGATGATGATCCAACTGCAAACGAAGTGTGCACCATGTCAATGATGAATCTGAAACGTCAAAGCAAACGTTCTGAAGTCGCGAACTGCAGCCATTCCTGGCGGCATCATGCAGTGAGCCCGAAGTCGCGGCAAAAGGTTTTGGAGGACTGGAGGGCCTTCACAGGGAAATTCTGCGAAGGCTGTTGGAAAGAAAGAGTGTGCATTGGTAGTTAAGACATACAGACAACATGGAAGTTAGGGTGTTTCAATTCACGCCAGACGGTAAGCCTAAACCCTAAACCAATAGTTCCACAGTCGTGCCGAATGGTTTACCTAGGCCCAGGTGGAAACTCGGCCCTTGGCAGAAGGGGTTAGTTAAGGGACAGTGTGACATTGCTTCAACTTCTCTAGGAGTTCTTATTGCGGGAGCCTGAAAAGGGACACATTGCTTGAGAGAGAGCGAGAGAGAGCGAGCAGCCCCTAGACCCCTAGAAAGCAAGCAAGCAAGCCAGCAAGAGAGAGAGAGGGAGACGTACTCAGGGTTTACAGCTTAACGAATGGATGTTTTGGAGGCAGTGATGACGAGAAGAAATCCTGGTCCTGAACACCGCCCCCGATCCATACTAAGAGCCCTGATCAGAACCTCTGTCAGTTCTCATCTATCTAATATGAATCCAGAATACGAGGATCCATCCATGTTTTAAGGACCTTTGGATAGGTATCTCTAGCATCATAGGCTTCTTAAGGGGTCCCCCCGTCTACAAACTTATGTAGAGCTTGCGAAAACCTTACTAAACCCCTCAACCCTAGAACCCTACACAACCCTATAAAACTCCTGATCTAAAACCCTACAAAACCTAACAAACCTCTTCAACCATCCCGAGCCCCCCAAGCTCTTAAAGCCAACCCAGGCCGGGCAGTTCTCCGAAGAGAGGCACCGGACGACCCGTCGCTGTTGAAGGGGTTTAGTATAGGGACCTAAATAATTACTTACACCCAACAAAATTTTGGTGGCTCCTTAATATAATTATAGTATAATATGGGACCTAAATAATTACCTACACTATTTTGGGGGGGCTCCTTAATATAATTATAGTATAATATGGGGACCTAAATAATTACCTACACTATTTTGGGTGCTCCTTAATGAAATTGTAGTATAATATGGGGACTTAAATAATTACCTATACTATTTTGGTGGCTCCTTAATACTTTTACTTAAAACCTATACTATTTTGGTGTTCCTTGACATTTTTAATTAAAACCTATACTATTTTGGTGGCCCCTTCATATTTTTAATTAAACCTATACTATTTTGGAGGCTCCTTAATATTTTAATTGAAACCTATACTATTTTGGTGGCTCAGTAATATTGTTAATTATAAAAGCTATACTATTTTGGGGGCTCCTTTATTTATGGTATAATATGCCCCACAAAACCTTGTTTGAATTATTAAGGCCCCGACATTAAGTTGTCCAGAGGGTTGCCGCATGAGCGAGGATGCGAGGAGCAAGCAGGTTGACAGGCAGGTGCTGCATTTCCAGCAGGTGCAATGCAAAGCGATGTTCATGCGAATGTCACGAAATCAACCCAGTTCGAAAGCACAGCGGAGGGTCTGCCTTAGGGTCCACAGCTCCCTATCGATTTTTTGTAGAGCCCTCCGTAGGCTGCAGAATGCCGGGGGATGTCACGAAGCCTTGGCCCAGTGTTGCCGAGTGCAGGTCGCCCCGGCCGCCGTTTTGGCACACTGAGCTTTTCCTCCGAGCCCGCACCACCCTCGCTGCGGACTGTCACAGGTTCCTCGTTCTACCATGGCTACTATACTGCTGCTCTCTACCCCTTCTGTTCCATGCCTGCAGCTGCCACTGCCGTTTATGCTTCTTGCACTACTTATCGTCTACCGCCGCTACCACCACCTGAAAGACGACGACTACTGCCACCACGACAAGCCGCGACCGCTCCCTTGCACTAGCACGAGAACTGTCATTAGTACTTGTTCCCCAGCTCGATGACGATACCGCAGCGTTTGCCAATCATGTCATCCGAATTGTTCCATGATCACAAGATTGCCACAGAAAATCCGCGGCCATTAAGTGGCAGCTGATTGCTTCAGAGGCAAGCAACACAGCCGTTTGCGGGTGAGGATCGTTTCGTTTAATATGAGGGCAGGCTGGCGTCAGCACGCCGCTTCGGGAAGATAGGCTACAACTGCTGCAGCTTTGTAAAGATGATGCCAGCCCCTCACCTTTGAAAATCATTTTCCTCGAGGATTTTCACTTGACAGCATAACAAGATCTTCTGGGTTGCAATGTCGCAACGGATGTAAGATGTCAGCACTCTAACGCATCTACTTGCACCCTGATCATCAGACGTGTTGCCATGCATGCTGGCTTCGCAAACTTCCCTGGCTCCGCCCAGATGTACCCAGCCACTCAGGCTGGCCCCTTGTTGTGCTGACAAGCTTCACACCACACAGGCCCCGAATGTACAGTGAAAAGCGGGTCCCCTGTGGGTGCGTAGGCGTCAGGATGCAGACATTCAGGCCAACCAGGACGCGGAACTTGGGCGAGATGGGGCAGGTCTGTCTCGTCAAGGCCCGCACTGACAGTTCAGATAACATGTGGATGTCGGCCCGTAAACCCTGAAACCGCCTGAAACCTGGTGCTTCAGCGTCATGCATGCTCGTCTTGATAGCCGTCGAAGTATCACCACGAGAATAGGTGGACCATATGCCTCGCCTGGATTGTTCCGAATGTGAGCACCGAAAAAACCCTGAACCCGAAGGTCAGAAGAAATGTGGGAGTTTCAGAAAATTAGGGTACCTTGTTTTGGGGTCCTTATAATAGGGATCCTATTATTTAGGGTACTATATTAGGGTCCCCTATTTTCGGAAACTCCCAAATGTGGATGTGAGCCAACCTGCCCCATCAAGCCTTCTCTTCCCTGCACAGAGCTCCAACTCAGAGTTGTCCGGTACTAACCCACGATTTTCGTACTGGCAAGCGGCTCTCGCAGCTTTCAAAGCAGACCTTTTTCAATTTCGGGAGCCTCGATGAGTTGCACAGGGTTTACTCCTGCCAAAATGTGCCTGTTGGGGCTTGGGATCTCCCCCAAAAAGGAGGCGCAGCATCTTTTGAAGTTCTCAACGGATTCCGCACCACGAGGCTCCCAAGACTTGGGAAATGCCCAAGTGGAGGACCCAGACATGCGGTCACCAGGCCCGCAATCGAGCCTGGCAGACCTCGTTCGACAGAGGGTCAGAAGTCCCTGAGTTCAAGGATCTGAGGTGTGAGGTTTGACCCTAAACCCTAAACCCTAAACCCACAGCATAAGCCTTTCCCCAAAGATGGAGACGGTAGATCCATGACGAAGCAATTGAGGTCCCCGACGGCGTCGGAAGAGTTCGGAAGCTCCGAGCAATGATCTCCCACTTCACTTTTGTGTAGTTGTAGTAGTAGTAGTAGTAGTAGTAGTAGTAGCAGCAGTAGTAGCAGGCAGTGGGGGTAGCAGCTGCGGCAGCCGTAGTAAAATCGTCCACTGGGGGACTTCGGAAAGCGCTTGTTTCGCTTCTTGGTGCGTGGCCCGTGCATGGGATTTTGTCGGCAGCAGATCCTTCGACGGGTCAGGAACTCTCTTTTGTGGGCCAAGCCTTATCGCGGGTCCCCATGTTACAACCCAACATCGATCGAGATCTGTAGAATTAAAACAGATAGTATTCAGTATTCCTATTGTCATCTACCTACCCTTTGAATCATTAGGGTCCTATATTACGGCTTCAGGACTCAGAGGCCTGGACTAGAAGCCTGGGAAACCCCTGGCCTTTTGAAGCTTCTGCTGCAGTCACTGGCCGCCTTGAACCGGCGCATCGAAGTCCATCATCATGGGGCTTAGGCTCCAGCTTTTTTAGCATTTCATACTTCACGTGGCTGCTTCATGTGCATACTTCTTCAGGGAGGTATCTTTGCCTAGTGGTTGTGGTCGTGGGGCATTTTGGGCAATCGACAGTCTGTTCGTTTCAGGCGCAGTTGCCCATGCAAGGCACATGTCGCTCATGGCAAGGGACGAAGAGTTGTCAGTCGCGGGTAGCTCTTGAAGCATGCGAAGCCCGATAAGCCAACATCACTTGAACCCGGCACCGCAAAAACCCCTAAACGCTGCGGCACCCCAGGCCTCAAATTCGTCGTTTTCAGAGCCTAAACCCTAAACCCTAAAACCATGCAGGAGGCAAAAAAACCCTAAACCCTAGAACCCTAAACCCCAAACCCCTTTTTGAGCCTACGCAGATTTGGGAAGCTTCGAGGCGCTGGAAGGCTGCCAGTGGGGTGGTTCGATGCCCACCGAGGTGTGACAGAGATGGCACAAAAGCCGCAGGAGTTGTCTGGGGGGGAGGGGGGGGGGAGTTTGGGATTTAGGGTTGAGGTTTCGGTGGCCCATGCTCTCCCCTCATACCCCGGGAAAGGTTGAGGTTTCGGGGCTTAGTCTGAAAGTCCCAGTTCAATAATTCAATGTTTAGCTTCTTGAGTTTAGGGTTTGGAGTCCCATGATTGTGCCGGCGCTGTTCTTGATATTGTCAATCTGAAGATCAGCGCCCAAACCCATAAGCGAAAAGAGCCCTAAACCCTAAACCCTAAACCCCCAGGGCATCAAGAATCAGCCATTACATCCTTCACGAGGCGATGTTGCACAAGTCTGTGTGCAGCAAGATCCAGGGTTTGCGGGTCCATGTGGGTTTAGGGGTGCTTCTGGGTTCAGGGTTTAGGGTTCTTAGATAGGCTCAAAAGTCTTCAGAGAAATTTATGAAAAAATCTGCTGAAGGAACCCCAGACATGTAGGTCTGGCTTTGTGGGCCGACAAATCATGCAAAGAGACCCTCAACCCTAAACCCTAAACCCTAACCCTAAACCCTACTCAATCTGTGCAGCGTTCGGCTCCTGGAAGCCCGCCCGGCTTCTCTCACCACTGCGTCAGGTTCCTGAGTTCAGTTGTTGGCGTTTCATGAGTAAGATACCCAAATCCTTAATTGGCCCTAAATGGTAGGGTTCTTACGATAGGTATCGCTAATTCATAAAAACTTCGATTTCACAAGTCGCATAGCAACCTCGTGTCTTCACTCTGAGATTGAGGGCATGACTGTCGACAGTTTGTCCATCAAGTTCAGACAGCCAAGCTTCAAAAGTTCATTCCTTAGCCCTCGCTGAACCAGGATCCTTACTATACACATGACTACTTAAATCATTCAAACTTTCACAATCCCCATCTTGCACGTAGTCTTTGATCGGCCATTTGCGCGCAAGCCGGCGAGCTGTTCAACTCCCTGTGCTCCGTTAGACCCTTACGATCGCGCCGAGCACAAATGCAGTATCTCGTCGTCTGCCTCGTGGCAGTGGTGCTGGTGGTGGGGCATATGCTTGCAGTTCTTGCATAGGCTGTGACGATGATCCACTGTGGCCATACCATTAGTACTGGTGTAACGGCCTCAAGGATCACATGTTATGCGTAAAGCACCAGCGTGGCCTTGGCAGCTGGACAAGCAAGACTTGTGCCAAAGAAAGCCGGCAAAGGCATCAAACTACTTACTTGTGCTTCGTGCCAGACATGACCTGAACTATGGACACCATTACCGCCGTCGCCAATAACATTTCGATTGCCATAATCGCCAGCACAGCTACAAAGCCCAGAGGTTGCAGCAGTCGTTCACTGTGTCCCTCTCCCCTGCTAGCACTAGCGTCAACATGCATCAACAGTCGTAGTCGCACTCGTAGTTGAAGCAGAAGTAGTTGTGGTAGTGGTAGTAGTAGTCGTCGTCGTCGCCGTCGTAGCAGTCGTTCTCATCGTCGTAGTCGCAGTCGCTCTAGCCGTGGAGTAGGAGTAAGTAGGATTAGTAGCCTGATTCAGCATCAGCAGCAGTGACAGCAGCACGGGCATCACAATCATGCTCATCAAGATGTTCTGGATTGGCCTGTTCGTCTTTGTGTCCTCGCTATAATTTATTGTTACTGACGGTCGATCTGACGATTGCATATCTGATCCGCGGGCGCGCTCCAAGACGGGATGGGTGCTTGAACTGAACAATCTGTTGACACACGCTGCGTGGCAAGGGATGACAGAAAGAGTCGCCAACCGGACCATGTTCAGAGGAGATTCACATGTCACCGAGGTGCGGTGGCCGCAAAACGCCATGGGCAGCTTCAAGGACGGGGCGGGGAAGTAACCGTTCTGATTTCTGCGCATCCAGCCTCGCATCAGAGCAATGCGAAGGACAAGCTGCTAGCGGCTGCAACAATCGGCGGCGTCGTTGCAGTAGGCCTGCCCTGGGTTGTCGAGAGACTCTCTACCCTAGATTGCATTCTTTTTGTGAAGATGGGGGAACCGTCACTAAGCCGAAGCCATGCTGCACCCTGAAGCCAACATGCGAGTTGGGACAAACGGCTCTTTTTGCTGCTTGCCCATGAAATGCACAAGTTCAAGTGAAATAGTACATTGTCCAGACCAGGGCTTGAAACGCAAGTCTCATTGCATAATTCGGGCGCCAGAGAACAGCAATGACCGGCATGTTGCTCCAAAGTTCCTTCCCGTGATGGTCGCGTGGCCGGGCAACGGATCCGAATCAGCCGAGCTGTCCAATTACTACAGTACTCATGTCTTTTTTCAGCTAGATGCCTGTGATTGCCGATTGCAGGCATGGTCTTCAGTTCCAATCCAATGCTGAAGGCAAAGGCCATCGACCTAACGTTCCTCGGCTCAGAACCCTTGGAGCAGTCCTGCGGCGCCTCTGTTGCTGGGAAGATGAAAATTGCCCAGTCGGCAATGGCCGTGGTAAGTGTTCGCCGAAAGTGTAGTGCGCCCGCTGTGCATGTAAGGGTGACTGGAGTGTTTGGCATGTTCGGTGGTGGCCTGCCCTGGTGCTGGCAATGACTTGTTCTGGTTTGTGTTTGTGCTCAGTGCTGGCCGTGGTAGTTTGTTGCGCACACCGCGAGAAAATGTGCGACTGCTGTCACGACCTGATGTTCAGGGTGACTAGCAGTGTCTGCTGCACCGCATGTTCTGAAGTGTTCTGCATTAGGCGCTATTCCCGCCATTTGCATGTCGAGTTGGGGAGAGGATCAATTAACCGGTTTAGCAAGACATTGAGCTGAGTAGTGACGTGGACCTTTCTTCAAAGTCTCAGTGGCAAGGAAGCATGTTTGAAAAGCTGGACTTATGGCGCGCTGAGGAATTTCATGCGCGGGAACCCAATTCTTGGTGTGGCCTCTCAGCTGCACTAGGCATAAGCCAACCTTGATGCCCAGCCGACGCCCGAAGCCACACGAAAGCGTCTTAGCATCCTCCAATGCCACGGGGATGTAGTGTATGCTTGTTGCTAAGCTGGCCACGCTTGTACAATAACTTTGCAGATGCCGATTCGCGTTCAGAGGCAAAACGCAGAAGCTCCGGCTTTCGCGGTGCTTTTGTGCTTGACCATCTTACCGGCAGTCATAGGACTTTGTTAAGACTTCTCGTCTGTGATGCTCGATCAGAAGGCTTGGGTTCCGAAACTTTAGACGCTGCGGGATTCGGGCGACGAATGACATCTGCTGCTCGCTCACTGCAACTCTTGTTGGAGGTTGTCGGCCTTGGCGGGGACTCGACCTTGCAGTCGAACATTAAGTTTGTGCATGCTGGAGGCTGACATACCTCCAAGGCACACATCTGTAAGGAACGACAAGATGCAACGTGGCTCAGGGATTGGCTTCCAGAGTTGCAGAAGCTGTGAACCGATACGCCGCAGTGCCGAGGTCCTGCACTCAGCTTTCTCAACAGTCCAGAGCTTAGCTGCGCACCCTCCTTTTGACCGAGGTTGGGGTATAGGTTCCGTTTGAAAATGGGGGTTCGGGAGAAAGCATTGCGCATCATCGAGCTTGTAGCAAGAGTCACAGTCACCAATCGACGCAGCCCGCCCACAAAAAGTCTGATCATGCCCCGCGTCCCGGTGCAATATGGAGCCGGCTGTCCTGCAAAAATGTAAGTTTCGGTTCCGTTCGGTTCCGTTAGCCTGCCTGCCGCGTCCGAGGCTATCACTGTGTCAGGCATCCCCTTCTCTCTGGTGGACCTTGGTGCTGCCTGGGTCTACGGCTTCCGGGCGGCCATGTGCCGCTTGCCTTCCATGAAGTGGGCATGAGCAAATGCATGGCAGCTCCGAATCCTCTGGACATGCACTGCCTTGCAACGGTTCACACCATTACAACTGTTGGGTTTAGGGTTTAGGGGTTTGGGTTGGCACTTTGCTTGCAGAGATCGTTCGATCTTGATGTGGTGCTTACTTGAGATCGGATTGTTACGTGAGGCCGACTTATTCCCCATCGCTCCGCTGTTTTGAGACTGCTGTGGACGTGGTCAGTTTCTGACAAACCCTAAACCCTAAACCCTAAACCCCTAAACCCCTAAACCCCTAAACCCCTAAACCCCTAAACCCTAAACCCTAAGATTCTTCGGGAGACTACGGGCTTTGTGGGGTCCGGAGCTGCAAATTTCAGGAAAGGCTCGGCTCTCCTCGGTGCAATTTTCACATCGACTCCCTAAGGTATGCTACTTTTTGCGAAGACGCCGCTGAGCTTCAGCCGGGGTCCAGTGAAGGCAACCTTCCTGTAGTTCTGGTAGTTCATGTGCGCTGCCAGACCTTCTCAGAGTCAGTGCGATAGACTGGACGAATTGCCACGCGGTCGGCCGGAAAGCTGGCACTGTAGCAGGTCGGTCGTAAAGCGGTATAGTCGCATAGACAAGGAAAGCATCTTCGAAGCCGAGCACAGGGAAGTGAAGACAAAGAGTTGTGTGGAGGCAGTACGTAGCGTGTCGTGTCAGTGCCGGGATCTTCCACAAAAGGCAATGCAAGGTTGGCCCTGCACTAGGTCAGATCCTCTTGGTCCTAGGTTTCGGAGCTAAGTGGCTGAAGGGAGACGGAGGCTAGGATGCGCATAATCGCGGAATATTCTGGGTTATTTATTATCCGTGATGCTAGCATCTACCAGTTCTCAGCTCTACCACAACAACCACGACGGCAGCGACGATGACCACTCCTCATGCTGCGTTTTTGAATCATCCTCCTGCTGCGAGTACTGTTGCTTCTGCTGCTGCTGCGAGCCGGCGCACGTGCTAGGCGTGCCAAATCGTGCCAAGCTTCCCCACACCTTTAGCATGCGGACAGCCGGAACAGGCAACCCGAAAGCCCAGAGACCGACCCAAGCTGCAAGGTCAGAGTCCTAGCTAGGCCAGCCAAGCAAGCCAAATACAAAGCAGCGCGCCTGTGCTGAGTGGGGTTGGGCACACGTTGAATAATGAGAGTTTGGTAGGTCATCTGAACGGCTGCAGGCAGTTTGAGTGAGCCATAGTGAGGTGCCTTCCAAGGACTAAAAAAATGCCGTGCTGTTGCCTTGCGCTTCTTTGCACTTTGTACTGCGCTCCTTGCTAACAAATGCATTCGATGAAACGAGAAGCTGATCAAGTATTTCTGGAGCTACTTTGTCCTTGGTCGCAGAAGTAATGGATCCTGCCAAGTGAGTCTTCGGACATGAATGGGGGGCCAAAAGCTCTCCGAACTCCTGGTGACCTGGTGTGCACACCTTGTTCTTCCTAACCTCGTCTTCGGACCTTGCTGAATTTATCCGAGTGTAAGCGTCAAAGACAGCTTCAGGCCCCCAAACCTTGAACCCTACCTAACCCTGTCCAACCTAGACTCATTCCGACACGAACAGCCGCATCCAGCAGCCACCAAAGCACGAAGTTCAAGAGCCTGAACCCCAAACCAGAAACCCCGAAACCTCGTAGACCCGCTGTGTTATTAGCCCTGAGGTACCGCTATTTTAGACTGCACCGCCAAAGAAAGTCGAAAGCCAAGGCTCGGAAGCATCCTTTGCTTCCTTGTGGCGCGGAGCGTGCTGCCTGCGGCCCGACGCTCCTCCTGACACGGCCGGCTCAATGACGGTAGACTCATAAAATATACCAGTTCATGGTACTAGTAACACTACGTACTAGTTAGGTGTGATCATCCGCCCTCCAATTAAACTTGGTTTGGGTGTGGGAATACTTACGGGCTCTGGGGTCTTGCAATTGGAGTGTGGGTGGCGGCCTGCGGAGGAGCGGGGGGGGAGCGTGAAGATTCCTGATGCACGAGTTTGTGCTCTCCAGCTGGTGTTGAGACTCTGGGCATCGATTCCACCTCGCTTGTGCCTTTGGGATTGGGCACCCGCACGGAAAGAAGAAGAAGAAGAAGACTCATTCTGCAGGTGCGCGCAGATTCTTGACATGACTGTTAAAGTCCGGGTTTGTGCCGCCCTTGGCCTGCAAGGAAAAGCCAGCGTTCTGTCGCATCCAACGGTGGCTCGCGTCGACCGAATACTAGCCAGCAGCCCGATCTACTACGGGAGACTTGGGTTGCCTCTGGACTTGGGGAAACGTTTCGGATGCCACAGCCGGCTTTGGGGGCCAGCGGAATGCGAGACTGCAAGATCTGCGTGGAGTTTGTAGATTGTGGTTCGCCACCCTGCTGACGAGGACACTCTTCCGGCTGGCTTTGCTTCCTACATTCGTGCCACTTGACACCGCAAGCTTTCGGTGCTACCTGGGTATCTTCAGATGTATCCTGCTAACCGAACGCAAGGCAGCTACGCAGCCTGCAATCCGCAATGAACTTCGCACGCCATGCACACCACCAGAGCCACTAAGGAAGAATTACGGCCTGGCCCTCTTGAACATTAGGCGGGCTCGCTTTCCGCATGGCCGTTGTTCTACCTCGAGATTCCTAGGTGTGAGGAGTCTTCATCAACTGCCACCCTCGTTCGCAAGGGTTGCGCGGGGGGTTGGCTGCCCAAGAGACTCTTCCTGTAACCAGCATTGAAGCAGTCTCAGCATAGCGGGGTGCCACATTCTCAGTCTCATAGCATCAATGCTGTGATGTGGTCAGGTTTCCTCATTATCTGACTTGCCGCTCTTCTGCACAATGGACATGTGCTGGCGTGTTTGGTGATTTTGGATTACGCCGCACCGCCTCGTTCGTACATTTCACAGGTATAGGTACAGAGTGCTAAGTTAGCTAACAGGCCATGGGTGTTGGACATGTGCGCGCTGGATGGTATGAGATCCTCAGGAGGAAGTCCTTTGCCATTAGTATGGTGGGTTTTGCAAGACTCGCACACTCTGTTCCACAAGGTTTCGGAGCATCAACAACAGAAACACCTAACCCAGAAACCCCAAAGCCCCTAAACCCTATAAACTCGGACACTTATTGCCATGCCTGCATTTGCGAGTGTGTGAGTTGAAAATCTATAAGCCTTAGAAGACGCGAAATGCGTTTAAGAGGATCCATAGAGTCATAGAGGAGCTCCAATGCACAGAGGCTGCTTGCTTGGGTTTAGGGTTTAGGGTTTAGGGTTTAGGAACTCCAATGCACAGAGGCTGCTTGCTTGGCTCTTGCCTCGGCGTGCCGGCGCAGGCCTACCTGGGCTCTCAGCTGCCTGGCTAAGTTTGGGGAAAGCTCGGGCCTCCTTTTTTCATCAAGTCCGGTTTCAATACAGGGGTTTAGGTTAACCCTAAGCCCTAAAGCCCTAAACCCTAAACTCCAAAACCCTAAACCCTAAAACCCTAAAGCCCTAAACCCTAAACCGCCTGTCGGCTCTCTGACAGCGAACATGCAGTCGGAAAAAAGTGTCAGAAAAAATTTAAACCCTAAAACCCTAAACCTTAAACCTTAAACCCTAAACCCCTAAACCCTTAAACCCTAAACCCTAAATCCTTAAACCCTAAAACCCTAAACGCTAAACCCTAAACCCCTAAACACTAAAGCCCTAAACCCTAAACCCTAAAGCCCTAACCCTAAAGCCCTAAACCCTAAACCCTAAACCCCTAAACCCTAAACCCTAAACCCCAAACCCCCTAAACCCCAAACCCTAAAAACCTAAACCCTAAACCCCTAAACCCTAAAGCCCTAAAGCCCAAACCCTAAAAGCCTAAAGCCCTAAAACCCGAAGGGCAGATCTGGAGCGCTCCTCGGAAACCCACCGGAGAACAGAGGGCAGCTGAAGCGAGCAGAGGGGAAGCGGAGCCTCCCTTCTTAGCCTGGACTCCCTGAACCTGAGGGTTGAGGGTTTATAGGGTTTATTTAGGGTTTAGGGATGTTCAGGATTTAGGGTTTTAGGGTTTAGGGTTTTAGGGTGGACGAGCGGCTAACTACCAGGCGCTCTTGCTTGCAAGCCTGCAGCAAAAGGGTTTTAGGGTTTAGGGTTTGGCTTAGGGTATAGAGGGTTTAGGGTGTTAGGGTTTAGGGTTTGGTTTAGTGTATATAGGTTTTAGGGTTTAGGGTTTAGGGTTTAGAGTCACACCGCATATCCCAAACGAACCTGCGCAACAGACTTTCGGCAAGGCTCGGGGACATCTACCTGGGCCTCAGGGAAGCCGAGTCCGTCGACCCCATGATTCTTTGGGGAGGTCTCGATGGGGATTCCGAAATGCAAGGGTCCCTTATCTTGGGGCTGTGATAGTGATGGATCCTGCTACTGTATCGCAGGCGGGGTCCCATATTTCGTGGAAGAACTCAGCCACGCATTTGAGGTGCAGGAACAGGCAGTAAGGCGATATCGTGGTCCGAGTGGTAAGTGCTAGTATTCGATAGTGTTCTCTCATATGTTCGCAGCCCATGTTCAGGCCCCTGCAGTAAGCTTTCCGAAAGAAAGCGCTTTAGCTTTTGCATTGAATCCGCAACCAGCTGACCAGCGCATGCTGTTTAGGGCTTGCGGGTTTTGAGGGTTTAAGCTACAAGGGTTCAAACTTAGGGCCGGGTTTTGGCACTAGTTTCGTAAATTTCTTTATTGACCCAGGCATCGCTCCAGTTCTGTTCCTAGTGATTCTGATGCCGACGATCGCCAAAGTCCTGCTCGGACACATGGCTGACCGAACGTATCGCTCCGAGCTGCATGAGACCTCCCACACCCTCGTCCTGAACGCATGCGCCTTTGCTCTGTCTCTGCCTAGCCTGCGGTCCTAGTTCAGAGTCTCACACTTAGACTTAGGATCCCGCATCACTGTGTGCAACTCTTCATTCTGATTGTTCGCACGTGAAGCCAAGGAAAAGATGAGGAGCCTGAAGCGAGCGCAAAGAAGGCAGAGTAGGTGCCTGCCTAGTCTATTTGGGCGAAGGCCCAGACGAAGCTCGAAGGCACCAGTATGTGCGGAACGTTTCACGTTTGACCAGTGTCACTAGAATAAAAAAGGCGTACTGCCATTCATGCATGTTTTGTCTTTCAGTATTGCGAGCTATCTTGGGAACAGTTGCCACTTCTGGGCTTTAACCTTCGAGGCAGCAGAAGCAGGACTATACTGGGGCAAAGTATCAACAGCCCAGTCACATGTAAGCCTTACAGGCTAGTACCTTGGGAAGTGTGTCCCAGTGGTTGAAGCGAACCAGTTCCACTTGTTGTCATCATAGTCATTTTAAGTGTTCACTAGCTCTCGACTGCTCATTGCTGTTGTCGTTTATTCTATACAGTACATTGTTTTCCTATAGTTGGTTCGTTTGAGACAATGATGCACTCGTTGTTCACCGTGAATTCGCGCGGTCGATGGTTAGAAGTTGTGACTTTTGTGTTTCATGATCCGGACGTTTGCATGCGTCAAAGAAGCTGGCATGCGTATCTTCAGAGTCGCAGAAAGGGGTGAATAACCAGTTGGCGAGAGGCAACACCAGCGATCCAGAGGTTTTTTCTTGCTGAGCCGGTATTCTCGCAGCCACTACTGCTCTGCGGCGCCAAAGTGGCCGCGGCCATTTCAGTTCCTAGAAACATGCACAGCAAGTGTAGCGAAAGGGCCAGCACACCCCTGACACCCCGGCATAGGCTGGAAAGCAAGTCGCATCTTGAAACTTGCAGCCCACAGATCATGACCAGTATGGCCACATGCCCGACGTGGTCTCGAACAGCCTGAGCTGAAACCGTTGGTGCTCCTCAACGCCAAGGCTTTCAACAAGCCCTGGTCGATATTGAACCGGGAAGCTGGTTGCAGGTCCCAAAACCTTGCATTGAATTCGGCCCTAATTAGCGGGCGAAGCCAATCCAACGATGGCTACCGCTGTCTACGTCGTTTCGGGTGGCAGTGGTTGCATTCCAGTGGGGATAACAGACTAAGCTTCCGAAACGCTTACACAAGATCATGAGTGATTGTGGGCACAAGATGACGGTGGGGTCTTAAAGGGCCAGGAACGACGAAAGGAGGCAGCAAGGTCGATTGAAGGCAAGGTTTGATGCGTCGTGCTGATTTCTAGATCAAGTCTCCTCGGGGCTGGGAACAGCTTTGCTCCCAGGTGCTGGTGGAGTCGGTTCCTGCGTGAATGGTACCTTCGTCGCATTTCATGCGTCGAAGAAGACAGCATGTGGGAATGCCTGTGCATTGAAGGATTTCTCAGTCACTTGCTGTCGCGTTTGCCGACCAAGGTGTCTACGTATGCGTCGGTGTTTTGAACGGCAAGCCAAAATACCAACTGCAGGCATGTTGGAACAGAATTGGGTGACATGTTGCGTGATGTTGCATGCCAGCTGCCGTCACGAGAGCCAAGGGGGCGCGGAGTGTAGTCAGTGTATAAGTATAGTCATTATGCAGCCCGGCAAAGCCTGCTTCTGATCAGAACGGCCGCGCCATTCTCTACTTCCAAGATCTTTGGAAAATCAACTATCGTGACGACGAGCCCGGATGCAGATAAAGAGCGGGCCATTGCGGTACTGACTTCAGGTTTTTTTTTTCCGAAGGCAAGAGCTGCGGGTTAAAATCCTTGTCAGTCCTAGCTTTGGCAACCAAGGAGTCAGGTTGGTACTATGCCCACCCAGACGACAAGTCCGAGACACCCCCCTCAGGGGAATGGACCACGGAAGGCTCAACCGCTCATGAGACGGGTTCAGAGTTTTGAAAAGAGATTGGGCGCACTGCTCCCGATACTTGCACTCGGCTAAACTCTCTTTGATGGGCCAGAAGGATTTCGAGTGGCATTGCAGGAAGCGCAGAGGCTTGCGATGTCAGAGAGCAAAACTTCAAGATTTGATGCAAAAACCCAACCCGAAGTCCAAAACCCAAATAATCTCTTTGCAACTTTGTGTTCGGAAAGGTGGCAGAGCGAAAGGCCTTGCAAGAATGATTGCCAACACTATTCCTGCTCGGGCTTTATTATAGTTGATGATCTACCCCAAACCCCCGAAAAAGATGATGAAGGACCCTATATAAACCACTTTCGCTGTCGCTTTCGCGGACTCTGCTTTTCATCGCGAACTGGCAGGCTACTTCTTGGGCAACGCCGAGCCCCCGCCCTCCGTGACGGTCGAACTGTTGACGCAGGCCCGAAGGGAGAATTTGGGATTCGGGACGTGGCCTCAGGATAGACGTCAGGAATTTCGGAAGTAACGCGATGCGTCAAGGTCTCAGACTTCCAGACTCTACACCTTTGTCTCAAGTCGCTGTAAGCCCGATACACAACATGCACACGTGGCAGAGGAAATCTGGGTCTCCGGCGCCGGCTGCGTTGGCTGCACCGTCAACGGTCTGTACACCCGGATCGACTCATTGAATGGACGGCCGAAGTACCAGCAGGTGCGATCACTCAAAACTTAGCTTGAAAGGGGTTTGAGCCCAAAGCATGGACCCGGGGCATCCTGTGACTTCGGCCACAGGTCGACGTGGCCTTGAGGCTATTCCAATACCGGAACAACAAGCCAAAACTAAGTTGCAACTTCTGCGATGGGTGTTTTGGACTGCGGGTTTCTGGGAACCCTGAACTCACACCCTAGACCGACGTCAGGTGAATGGCCGCGCCATTGTGTACTTCAACGAGCACTGGAAGATCAATTACCGCGATGACGCCGGGCCGAGTCACAAGCAGTTCGGGTACTAAAAATTTGACCTCTCAGGAGGTTGAGGTTTGGGCGCAGGGTTTGGTGGGGCCTGGATAGATGTGTTTAGGCCCCTTTCCTGGATCGTATCAACGGTGAGAGGAAGATGAAAAGGGCTCCTTCTTGCCGTTGTTGGAATAGGATGCCACGCTGAAGAGCTGGACCCAAAGCACCTAACCTAGAGAAGGAAGCAAGTGCAGCGCAAGCGTCGAAATTGCTCAGGATGTGTCAGGCTGGTATTATCAGCATCCAGATACGACGTCCGAGACGCCGCCTAGTGGCCACCTGTCGTCATTCATAGGCCCCTACCAATGAATTCTTATCGGAACCTTCACAGGCTTTTCCGGAGACCGCGGTTTTGCTACGGCAACGTGCTGCCTTGGTTCGGGGTGCAGTTAGAGGCGCCATGGGGATTCAGGAGTCCTGTCGACAGACGATAAGCAAGTTATAGTATACCATAGTCAAAAGCGGAAACAGTTTCAGAGATTATACTGTATAACATATTCGAGCCTACCCTCGAATGTCGGAGTATGTTTGCGGCATTATACTTTAATATGGTAGGCGATAACATATTATGGCATAATTTACGCTCGGGTCCAGGCAAATGTGTGTTGACTCCCACGAACTGCCAAGGCTACTGGACGACTGAGGGCTACTTCTTCGATGACGCTGACCCCCCACCGGTGGTCGCCAGCATCACGCTTGAGGCCAGCTTTTTCGAGGGAGTTGCTGACAAAGATGCTTCGGATCGCACAGGCTCAAGCCGTCAAGTCTTTTGCGCACCTGGGGTCCCTGCGCTTCCGGGTTTTCTGTGTTTGAAAGCCGTGGCAAGACCGGCACTCTACTGAACCTCTGCCCGTAGCAAGACTGCAAGCTGAAGGACCGTCTAGGACTTCCAAAAATAAGCTCCGACATGGAAGGACGCGAGTCAACAAGACACCGTTCTCAGATGCGCGCGCCTCTCCGTGCGCGTGCGCCGTGGACCAGACTGGTGCTGGAATCAGCAAGACGGCGGAGCAGGCATCGCCGGCAAGAGTGGGATTGCTTGCAAGAGCTGATGCAGGAGGCCATGGTATCCCATGTCGTTTGCCTAAATTGCTTAGGAGGGTGTTGTGCTTACTTTGCGGCCGTTTGTCATTCAGAAAGCCTGCACCAGTTGACTTGACAGCTCCACACAAGGACAGAAAACGTTCTGCAAACAAGGATAATATTCAAATTCCGGGAAGCGTGTAGTGCCACAAGAAAAGCCTGGCACTCACTTCGGATGCACCTGGCCTATAAACCTTCTGCCGTAACCCTGCACATACAGGTCATTTCGGGCTGACGATTGAGCGATTGAGCGCAACACCTGGCTGGGTCGGCGTCTTGTGGGACACAGGCCTGGGTGGCTAAGGCTTCGGGTTAGTCCTGTCAGAGGCAACAGCACTGCAGAAAGGTTCATGCCCTGCTAAACAAGTCAGACGAAAGCTCGAGAGTCGTCAGCGAAGAAAATGAATGCAGCGCATGTGTTCTGAGCATACGGGGCTTCACGGATTGTGGCTGGAGACTTAAGTCTTCGAGTTCTGGGAGTTGCAGGAAGTTGCAGGGCTGTGAGGCCAAGACAGTGATGTATGAAACAAGTGGATGGTGGCGAAGGCGAGTTATGGACGCAATAGCAATAGCCCGTGTTGGTTGGCCTGAGATTTCAACGCCCCTTTGGAGGTGATGAAAACAACTATCGAGTTGGCCATGACGACCTCCACGACTTGGACTTGGTCACATCCTTCCGGATATCGGGAGCTGGTGGCATCTGCGAGTTCATGAACGGTGACTACGTGCAGTTTGACACCTTCAATGACAGACCGCGATATCGCCAGCAGCTCCTTCATCACAGCCTGACCTCTTGCATTCTAACGTAGCGAAATACGTTCGAAAGAGCTGTAAGATGAATTCAGCGCTTTATGGTATGTGCTAAGTTGTCTGGGTGTGACCATCGGCCTTCTCCGTTGTCGGATCTGCTTGTGGTAGTCGCGCTCGTCATCGAAAGAGCCGGCCTGATTCCTGCTGGTTTCTAACTCAAACCTGCGAAGTCGCTTTGGTGGCAGCAGCGGGAGTAGGTTTGGAAGCAGAAGTAGACCCTAAACCCTAAACCCCTAAACCATCCTAAACCCTAAACCCTAAGCTAGCAGGCATGGCGGGGATGCCATCTTATTCTTTGAGGAGAACTGGAAGCTGGGATCTCGGCTCGAGGCTTGGCCGGAGGCAAGGTTTTGATCTTCGAGCCCTGGGCCTCGGAATCCAGTTGCAAAAAACGGCTTCGAGGTTTGAAGCTGCAGATTCCTATTCAACTTTAGGGTTTAGGGTTTATGGATTCCTATTCTGCTAGGGCTGCTTGCTCCAACTCCGGGCGAAGTGGAAAGCCTGTTGCAAAAAGGGATTCCTATTCAACTCGATAGATGTGGGAGCCTGTGCCGGTTAGCACAGGAAGCGGGGTGGTACTACTGGCACCCCAACGTCTCCTCAAAGACGCCACCAACCGGTCCTTGGTCGATGGCCTCCTACTCCTCGACGCTTGCCTGACACCGGGGGCTTCGCCAAGTTCAGGGTTCGTATAAGGGCTCCCTTTCTGCATTGCGTCGATTTGGTTTTGTTGCGTTGCGAATCTTCCCGACCGGTTTTTGTGATCCTAAAGCCTCATGGAGGTCGCCAAGCCGGGGTAACCTGAAGACATCAGAACCCACCCTTAAATCAGGCGCATCAACGTGCGACTCACGGCAGGGGTTAATGTCGAGAGATTCGTGTCCGTGACCTTCTCCACGGGGTGACGTGTTTTGGGCTGTTGCCCGGACTTTGACCTTTTGAATCCAGACATGTGTAATCTACATCTGGAATATTCACGAACAGGTAAAGGTCCGGCTCCAGGTTGTTTGAGCTGAACTTCCTGCCCCAAAAAGTTCACAGTGAGGGCGGCCACCAGTATTGGAGCCCAAGCACTTTGTGCCCCTGCAGCTGTGAGAACAGAACCATGCAGATTCCCGCGACAAGTTCCGAGTCTTCGCAGCCGAGTAGGTGGTCTTCATCCATTACGGTTGTTTCTAGAAATCAAGAGGGAGAGGGAGCGAGAGCGAGAGAGGGAGGAAACCTTTCCTTGTTGGGGCCAGGGAACTCTGCAAGGGTTATAATCACCCTGCAGCGCAAAAGCTTTCCGCGTCTTCTTCAGGTCTCCAGAGAACGATTTTAGCCCAGCACCCTCGGTCTCCGAAATCCACGAAGTGGTCGAGACGGTTGGCAGCGAAGTCCGTTCAGGTGGGGCAACTCAAAATTGATTTCGTGGGCGGGGGGGGGCTTACTTAGTAAGAAAAAGGTGGTTTCGGTGACATGGCGTGTGCCAGGTACGACACATTTATTGGTTGGAGCTTGAGGGTTGAAGAGGTCGTGATTAGGTTTTTAGGGCCTCGATGCTTCAGTTGTTAGAGTCATGCCCCATCTGCGCCATGTGGGCGACTGGAAAGGGCCCCAAGTGGGAAGTCGAGACTCAACATCTCAGGCCGATGCATGCAATGTACCATCAACTTTCATGCTTCGCTTCATTCAAGCAGGTAGTTTGTAGGTCTTGCGGCTGGTTTGGGGCCCGTTGTGGCTTAGTTGGGGCTTGGTTGGCTCGTCATCAGCGTGATGAGTCGAGGGCAGAGAACTACTTGTTTGTAATCTTGAGACTGTGCGTTTGAGGCCTTAGACTCTTCGAACAAGGCACAAAGTCAGTATGGGCCCACAGGCAAGCACAGCGATACTGCGGACAACCAGATCTGCGGCTATGACGAAGACTGGGAGAATCCGGAGGAGTGTGCTTGCCCGCTTGCACGATGTCATCCTTGCTGCTTTTTGTTGAGGCGGTTCTATGGTTTGGCCCACAACGGTGTTGTGTGCCATCAGATGTCGTGTCCCAGCACCACACGACACCAAGAAATCCCCCCCTGCAAGAAGATCAACTCGATCCTGATACCCATCGAAAGAGTCTGCCTTTTGTAATGCCTGACTCTTCTGGATTGATTTTGCCGTGCACTTACTCGCACCCAGGAGGCACAGAAGGCCAAGTGTTCCATTTGCCTTTGCGTCGCCCGCGATGCTCTCTGCCATGGGTGGCTGGGACGAAACAACGATGTCCGAGCGGGTCGCGGGCTCTTGAAGTTCGCAGTGTTTGCAATCTACGCCACTGTTCCCTACTATCCTTTCAAGAAGGCCAGTCGTCCTTTTAGGTTAAAGTCAGGAGAAGCTGTCGGTTTCCACAAAGACCTTGAAAGCACCTCCTTCTGACTTGATGCAAGATTTTCAAGAACCCTTCCAGAGCCCAGGTGCGGAGAGTTGTTCTGCGAAGCCTGCTGGATCAAGTGCCAGGCAAACCCTGACTCCTGCGTCATTGCCTCTTCTAGCTCAGCACTGCAACTGCTGCTATATTCTCATCATACTCCTGTTGCTGCTATGGGTATGGGTGTTCGTATGGCCAAGCTTGTGGCAACGTGTGCCCCTCCAGGCAGAAGACGAGAAGTGCCCAGTGTGTCGGCAAGACGGCAGCACAAATGTGGCGCCTGCTTATGCAAATCGCAGAGTGGCTCGACGGCTTCAGCGCCGTGCAACTTGCCCACTTGTCCTCTGCGGGTTCGAGTCTGTGGTAGTGCAATGCATGAGGCGCTTGGCTCCAGCCCCATTTGTAAACTGCATCATCGGTACGGCAAGTCTTCTCCCAACGGTTTCGGGTTTCGGAGTTTAGGTCACTCGTCGTGCCCAGCCAGAAAATACAGCTTCATCAGTCATCGCACAGTCTTTGGTTCCTGAATTGCCCTACATTATTTACGTAAAAATTGCGAGAATGACCTTGTCGAGGCTATACTCAACCTCATGATGCGCTGCCCCAACAAGTGCGGGCAGTGTTTCAGCTTGCGCGAGAAGGAGCTTCTGGGGAGTTTCCGAAAATTAGGGTACCCTATTTTGGGGTCCTTATAATAGGGATCCTACTATTTAGGGTATTATATTGGGGTCCCCTATTTTCGGAAACCCCTCTGGTTGTTCGACCTGTTTGGGTTTGCAAGCTTGTGACACTTAACTTAACTTTCACCGATACTTTCAAGGACTGTCTTCCCAGATTCTTGTAGGTACCGAATTCGCTTTGCCGAGCATTAGGCTAAGAGTGAGCCCGCTTGAACTGATGAGACATTCGACTGTCTAGCTCTTCGCCCTCTCATGTCTAGGACAGTCACCTCAACGAGTGTGCACCCCGCGCTGCGCGGCAGCTTGCCCCGGTGATTTGCGAGCGGCTGGGCTCAACTGAGACGGAACACTGAATTTGCCGCATGTAGGTTCAGGGTACATATCGCGAAGCATTGGGTCGGATCAAGTGCTGTTGCAGGCGTTCGTCAAGCTAGCCTACAGATTCGCCGGTCTGACCCGCGCCTTACGCAAATTTCCCTGTGCAAATCATGCTTTCGTGACCACAACGCAAGCCTTGTCGCGCTAGCTCAGTTGTAGGCTTTGCGGCGACGCAGTGCCTGCTGACGGTTTAGAGCGTCATATGGAAGCCAACCCTGGCAAACACATGGCGGCAGCTGGACTGCATTTGAGAGAGAGAGAGAGAGGAAGACAGATTGAGAGACAGAAAGAGAGAGAGACGGAGAGACCTACGATCACAGTCCCTCCAACAGACCCATAACATATGGGATGCCCAGTGGAGGAAGAAGACCTACGATCCAGAACGGTCAGACAAGACACTTTGACGTCAGAATCCCAAGCCAAGCTTCGACAAGTCTTTTGCCACATTGATGCAATGTCCAAAGCTTTGCCTGTCGCTGGGCCCGGGACTTTGGTCTGGCAGAGCTGCAGGATATGTGGGTGGTTGTCAAAATTATGGTCCCTTTTTGGGTCCTTATTATAATACGGCACCTATTCTTTAGGGTACCCCAAAAAGGGACCATAATTTTGACAACGACCCATGTATCCGATTCCATGGCTTTGGCTGGAGACGGCTCTGTTGCCAAGATTGCGTATGATAACCCGAGTGCTGGAACAGTGTTGCGGAATGTGTTGATGTATGAGAAGGGACAACGAAGGGGCACCCTGTAAGCTACATTAACAAGGCCTTCTGGTTTGTCTCATAAATATCCTGCAAACCCTGCTTCAAAAGCAACACGACCTAAACCCGAAACCCTCAGCCCCAAGCCGCCAGCGTAAGGCTTTTGTCCAAATATGCCGCAGGCCCTGCTCCTGGAGGTGAGCAAGCTGAGACGCGAACTCCGGGAGCTCAAAGACAGAGAGACCAAGATGTCTCAAGCATAGGGTCTTACGCTGGCTCTTGAAGCCCTAGTTCAGCTGTTCAGGGTTTAGGGTTAAGGGCCTAGGCCCATGGAGAGCCAGTTCCCAGAAGGTTGCTGTCCCGGACGATGGCCCCTGGAGCTTTTAGTGTAGTGCAGCTTCGGACACACGTTCGAAGAAGGCGTGTTCAGATCTCGTCTGATAGAATGCTGCTGTCCCCCTGCCTGCAGGTGGGATTTGGAAATTTGTGTCCACATTTGTGCCCACATGGGCTGAATTCAATTAGTTTCAGCCAGGCCAAATCGCTTTCTTTGATGTGTATGTTCTTCTACTTGTTCTCATCTGTATGTACGACGCTGCCTACAGTTCCCAAAAAAGAAGCAGCGATACGCAGCCGAGGCATTGTCTTACCTAGGCTGCCATTCAGTCTGTTTCAGACTCGAGGCTCAACGGACAAAGCCATTGTTACTGCAGACTCAGCGCACCGGTTACCATCTTCGCCGAACCGAGAAGGCCTTCAGAAGTTTGATGTTTTTTGCTTTGGAGTTGCTAAAAGTTTGTCTTCATTCTGGCATAACACGGCGCTTGGGGGTTGAGCTACTGCTTTCCTGGATGGCTCGGCTTGAGAAACTTCACCCACGATAACGACATCACGAGCCCCCAACCTTCCTGCACCTTGATGACTTCCGTTGTTGACAGAAGATAGCATTCGTGCATGGCTTGGGGCTTTGTGTTCAGGGACAAAGCAGACAGCGGCGGAGCTTGTGTACGGGACAGGAGCACAGTAATAGAAGCCATGAGACGTGATGCCCGCTGTGCCGGAGTCGACATGGCGATGCTCTGGGGGCAGGACCGTGCATAGATCAACGATCGCAGTGAGTCCTTGCCCACCAAGCACTCCAGACGTCACCCAGCACAGTTTGACATGTATGTCTCATGGGCCACAGTATCATTGGGTGTTTTTGTTTGAAAGCTTCCACACCAAATCATGGGTGCGACCGGGTGCAACCTCGTAACAAAACGAGGTCGTGCCCGGTAGCACATGGAGGCGACCGCGTGCGACCTCGTAAAAATTGAGGTCGCACCCGGTCGCACCCATCCTTGGCTTCGAAGGCATTTTGGGGGTTATGTCGTTTTCTACTAGGGGTCATGCACTTGGTGGGCTTTCTGTGGTCTTCCCGATTCCGCAACCCTCATCGAGCATCATTGGGTTTTTGTCTAAGTTCTTCCACAACAAATGATGGGTGCGAACTCGTATACACAGAGGTGAATTACCCGGTCGCACCTACCTACGCCTTCCATATATAGATAAAGATGGATAAATCAAGATGGGTGTCGCACCCGGTCGCACCCATCCTTCGGCGAAATCCGGAACGCGCTAAGTGCGTACCGAAATATATCTATATTGTAGGCGTTGCGATTTAACTTGCAACCCTGATATTGCTGCTTGTTGAACCATGGACGTTATGAACTTTACAGAGACTTCAAGATGAGAGTAATACTAACAGTAATAATGCGAGAATGCACCCTGAATTTTCTATATCTTTACATTTTCGATGTTATGAACTCAGGATATTATCTAATAAAAACGGTGTCGCGCTAGTCGCCTCCGAAATCTTTGTGCGCGCCGCCGAATGTTTCTTCGCGCCGCTGGCCCCTGTAACCTCGTCCTTTGGCGCGTTTCCTCTTGAAAGCCTCTTGCGTGTCTGTCTCGCGGTTCTAAACATTTCAGAAATTTTAGCATCGGGAGCACTTCATTCCAGGTACTCAAATTTTCGAACTTTTGGTAGCTTTAGGAAATCTCGCGGTATTACTAAAATTTCAGAATTTTGGTAGCTTTAGGGGGACATGCTCCCGGTAATAGAAGTTCCGAAATTTTTGGGACATGCTCTCCACTGCCGTGCATTCTGAATGCAGGTGTCTCTGTGTGCGTGTGTGTGTGTGTGTGTGTGTGTGTACGTGCGTCTCTCTGTGTGTCTGCGTGTGTGCGTGCGTGTGTCTCTGTCTGTGTGTGTCTCCGAGTGTGTGCGTGTGTGTGTGTCTGTGAGTGTGTTTGTTTGTGCGTTTGTCTGTGAGTCTCTCTGTGGGTCGGCGCGTTTCATGTGTCTGTGTGTTTTCTCTGTCTCTTTCTGTCTCTATCTATATCTTTGTCTGTGTCTCAGGTTGTATCTCTGCTTGTCTCTGTTTATCTGTAGCTGGCCATGGCCGTCTCTTCCGTTCTCTATCTGTATCTTTAATTTCATCTCGTTCTATATTTCTCTTTCTATTTTCATGATCTATATCTCTATATCGATTTGATAATTTATTTTTCGTTATTAATTTTTCTCGATCTCTTCATTATTGATTTCTATATATTCGAATTTGATTTGATTATTTATTTATTATGTTTTTTTTCTCGATCTCTATTTTATTAGATTTGAAATCTTTATATGGCTAGATTTATTTTATTTCTATTTATTGTATATAATTATTATATTTATTTATTTTGCTTGATCTATTTGTTTTAAAATCTCTGATAATTGGATTATTATTATTATCTAGAATAGAAGATCTCGAATATCTTTAGGAATTCATGATATAATTAGGATAATTTATATTTTTGGATGATATATATTCTTGAATTTCTAGAAAGTTTTATTTAGAAGTCGTTATTCGCGCTACTTAAATAATTTAATGATAAAAATAATGATTCGTGCCCAAGGAAGATAAAGATTATGGATCGTATTTAGGCTAAATAAATATTTGAATGATATGTTCGGGAATCGTGCTCAAAGTATATTTTAAAATAAAATTCTGGAAGGTAGTGTTGCTCGGCTCTTTCAAATAATTTTCAAATATAAATTATGAATGATACTTAAGAAAACCCCTAGAATTAGACCCCGGTAGGTGCTATTATACGACCCACTTAAATAATTTCTTAAGAATAATAATGGATCGTACCTAGGCTGAACCTTAAAATCCTAGGCTGCTGGCTACTTTTTATCGACCGTGATAATTTTAAAATAAAAATATCTGATCGGTTTCAAGCTAGATCCTAAAATCGTGCCATGTTGAATGCTTTTTATCGACCCTTACACGTAATTTTAAGATGGCAATATCTTATCGTTCCCAAGCTAAATCTTGAACTCGGACTCTGTTGGGGACCGTTATTCGACCCTCACAAGTAACTTGATGACCAAGAACTATGAATTCGTCACCAAGCTAAGGTCGCCGTAAATCGGACCTTGCTCGATGCCGTTGTCCGTCCGCTACAAGTAAGTGATAAATATAACGAACCGTGCCCAAGCTACACCCTCAAATTCAGGACTTAGTCTGGTCATTTTTAGGGTTAAAACTTTTAGGATCTAGATTGGGCACGAATGTCTTTATTATTAAATTATTCATAATCTTTCACATCAAATTACTTGTGAAGGCCGCGCAACGATGCTCACTAGGGTCCGACTTTGTCACCAAGTTTAATTTAAGCATGAATCATTTTCTTTTGACACATTTGGTAGTGGGTCGAATAATGGCCTCTACCGGGATCCGTTTTTTTGAGTTCAGGAATTTAAGTTTTTTGGCAGCATCGGACAGCGGCGCTGATATAGCTTGGGCACGATGGATAAATGGATGGATGGGGCGGCCCAGCCCAGCCCAGCCCAGCCCAACCCAGGCCCAGGCCCCCCAGGCCCAGGCCCAGGCCCAGGTCCAGGCCCAGGCCCAGGCCCAGGCCCAGGCCCAGGCCCAGGCCCCGGCCCCGGCCCCGGCCCGGGCCCGGGCCCAGGCCCAGGCCCAGGCCCAGGCACTGCGGCCAAAGGGAGCCTTCCCTGCTGCCTTCTCCGGGGACTTCCGGTTACTTGCCAGCAACAGTTCAAGGTCCCTGACGGGCCACCCCATGCAAGCAGCTGCGAACTGTCCTCGAACACTGTTCAAGCACCTCGCTTCCGGACTCGTTCCAAGGCCTGCACCACAGAAACGTAAACCATGCCAGTGCAACGCACAAAAAGCAATATGGGCAAAATTCAACGAGTGGCGAGTGGTCAGTGCTCAGTGGTGAGTGGCCAGTGGTCAGTGGCGAGTGGCGAGTGGTCAGTGGTCAGTGGTAAGTTACCAGTGGTCAGTGGTAAGTGGTCAGTGGTGACTGGCGAGTGGTAAGTTGCAAGTGGCGAGTGGTCAGTGCTTCGCGGCGAGTTGCAAGTGGTAAGTGGTCAGTGCTCGGTGGCGAGTGGTAAGTGGTCAGTGGCGAGTTGCAAGTGACGAGTGGTGAGTGCTCAGTGGTGAATGGCAAGTGGTCAGTGGTGAGTTGCAAGTCACGAGTGGTCAGTGGCGAGTGGTCAGTGGTGAGTGGCGAGGGGTGGTAAGTTGCAAGTGGCGAGTTGTGAGTGGTGAGTGGTAAGTGCTTGGTGGTGAGTGGTGGGTGGCGAGTGGTCAGTGCTTAGTGGTGAGTGGCGAGTGGTCAAAGGTGAGTGGTGAGTGGCGAGTTGCAAGTGGCAAGTGGTTTGTGGTCAGTGGCGAGTGGCAAGTTGCAAATGACAAGTGGCGAGTTAAGTATTTAACGAAAAAAGCCCCCGGAAGGGGCGCATGCATCAAACGAATTGATTAAACGCATTTGCGGGGACTGAGGGTTGGTGTTTCGCAAAATGAGCCAAAATTGTCCGAAGACTTTCTATAAGGCTGTCTAGCGTCTGCCTTCTACAATTTTGGGTCGTTAGCGCGGCTTACAGGGGACACTCTTGGGGCGAGGCATCCTGTAGCTGCTTGATGTCGCGAATTTCCATCAGAAGTCCACACTGGTGCCCCATGATCCACAGCTGCCGCACTTCGATTGCAACCAGCGCCTTTCGACCTTTGAGCTTCTTCGATGCATTCGTCAATTTATTACCGGTTGCGTCCAAAAAGCGCACCGTTCCCAGGTGGATTTCTAGTTTTATGGCCTGCCCCTTAGTGCACGTCTGCTTGATGCAGGACTGCAACATTGAATCCAATCTCTTGGCGAGGACTTGGGATGGAGCCTGCTTCTCATGGTCTTCCACGAGCTTTTGCATCTCGGGCGTGAGTTCCAGGCTCAGGGTCATTCGTTCGGAGGTTTGCTCGCCATAAGAGATCGGCTCGTAAACGATTTCGGCCCATTCGCTGGCCCATTCGTTGCTTTTCCAGCAGCAAAGAAGCTCCAAAGGCATAAATTTGCCGCCTTTTTTGTTTGTGAGCGTCTCACCAAGTCGGAGGTCCATTTTGAGAAATGGTTGGCTTCCAGGCATTCGGCGCTTTAGCTCTTTTCTTATAAGGCAAACAAAAAAATGAAATGCCCGAGATGGACCTGAATTGGAGAGAGGCGTTGCTTTGCAACCTCGGATCCGCCTGCTATTGGGGGGTTTTTTTTGCATTGCTGTGGCTCGCCTTGAATTCCCGTCATGGAAAGATACGACTTTGATACCGCGACGCCTGCTGGAGCTCTTCTCGGGAACGGGGTCCATAGGCAGAGCCTTCGAGGAGCTGGGCTGGGAGATCACCTCGCTTGACATCGACCCCAAAGCCAACCCAACGGTTTGCGCGGACATCTGCAGCTTGGAACCCCTGCCCAAGTTTGCCCCAAAGCACTTCGACATCATCTGGGCCTCACCGCCCTGCACCGACCGAGTACAGCAGGGCCTTGGCGCGCCGCCTGCGCAGGCTGGAGGAGGGCGACCGCACCGCCATGAGAGCCCTGGAGCTGATTCAAGAGCTGCGCCCATAGTATTGGTGCATCGAGAATCCCCAGACGGGCTTGTTGAAGCGCTGCCTTTTCATGGCCAACTTGCCTTGGAGCGTCGTGAATTACTGCAAGTACGGATATCTGGCACTACTTGCCTTAGACTCCCGAACACAAGCCTTGCAGCGTGCTCGACAAGTGCTCGCAAGCCCGGGAGAACGGCGGCAGGCTCGCTGCGCCGAAACTTTCAAAGGCAGCTGTACAGCATTCCGCCGGCGCTGTGCCGGGAGATCGCTTCGACGGTCAACGCGAGGGTAGTGATTTCGATTTAGCCTTGCCCTTCTTTTTTAGGGTATCGATTGTGTGTTGAAGCTGCTTGCAGACGCCCCAGAGCACCACGGAGAGCTTCTGATAGTCTAGGGCCAGCACATCCTGCCCGCCCACCGGCTTGCACGGGGTCTCTCCCAGCTTACTGGTGGCTTGCACGTCTTGCGCAATGAAGCCGATCTGGTCCGTGGCCCTCTCGATGCGGCCGTAGCACTTCGGCTCCAGCTGCTTTTCTGGCACGGGGCGGATGTTCGTCTTGAGGCGCTGGTCCGAGGCGTTCAGGTGCCCGTAGCCGAAGATCACCTCGCCGTTCAGAGACCCGCCGGTGTTGGGCTCGATGGCCAAATTGCCGTTCGTGTTGTTCATGCTTATGAATTGGAAGAGGCTGTTCAGCTGCACGCCCCGACCCGCCAGCACCCTCGGCCAGGCCGTTCTAGTTGTTGGCGTCCAACAGTAAAGAAGCCTCGCCCGTGGCCGCGGCATTCCGCACCAGCACGCCGACGCCGCCGGCGGGACCGCGATCTGTTCCAGCAGCGGGCTGAGCACCTGCACGCCGCTGGTGCCGCCCGACAAACTCAGGAACGGCAGCGAGGCCTCGGGTGCGAGGACTCCGTTGATGCGCAGGGTGTCGTCCACGAGCACTCCGTTGGTGCCGCCGTGGATCGTGAGCAGTGGTGCCGTGGGGTCGCTGCGCACCAGCGAGGCCTGCACCCGCAAATCGCTCTCGATCTCGTGGCCGTGATGGAGCTGCTGCTCGCAAAGGTTCCGGTGGCCGCCGTGGAGCCCACGAAGAACTGGGCGAACTCCCCGGAGCTGCAGGTCCGCGGCCGCGCTCTGGATCAGGGGCGTGTCCACGAAGCTGGTGGCCGTGAGGCTGTTGACCGTGAGGTTTGCCGTGGGATGCACACCGGGGCTGTTCTCCAGGTCCGTGACGGCCTCGCCCAGGGAGTTGAAGTTGGCGACGAGGGGGTAGCGGACGTCCGATTGGCTCCTGGACCAGCAGTCGCAGCTGAGTTGCAGGGTTGAGCCGTTGCCCAGGATGGGTTGGGCCGAGAGTGCTTTGAGGCTGGTGTTCGCCGCCACGAGGCCGCTGGCGTTGGCGGCTATGAGCGCTTCGGCCGCGGCCAAGTCGGAAGCCAGGGCGTAAGGCGGGAGGCCGGCGACTTGCGATTGCAGCGCCGCGATGGCGGCCGCGTTGTTGGCCACGCCCGTCGCGTTGCTCGAAATGGAGGCGGTGTTGGTCGCAGTATCGGTCAGGGGCGTGTAGGCCGTCAAGACCGTCGCTAGCTGCCCGGCGGAGATGCCGGAAGCCTCCATGGTGTTGCCGTCGTTGAGGATGTTGCCGGTGATGGAGCTTTCGAAAAGTGACATCTCGAGGACAATAGGTTTTCCTTTCAAGGACAGCGCTAGTCGAGGACCGATTATTCCTTTCGACGAACCGCGCTAATCGAGGACCGACACACCCGAGCTGGTAGCTCACCATGTGCACGTCGCACTCCTGCACCTTGTTGGCTTGGAGCCCCTTGAAGCTAAAGCGCGCCAGGTCGCCCGCCCTGGTGCTGTTGCCGCTGAGGGGCATGCGCGGCACCCGCTCCACCGCGTAAGCGGCGATGAAGGAGCTCCCCTCATACATGTTCTTGGTCAGGCGCATGTTGCGGAAGGTGGAGTCGTAGGTGCCAGCCATCACCTGCAGGAAGTGGTGGTGCTCCGCGAAGTCCTTTGCGGGGGAGAACACGAGGCTGCGGCCCGAGAGGAGCACTCGGTTGAAGCTTTCGACCGAGGGTGACCTGCGAGGCCAGCACCCGGACGTTTTGGATGCTGAAGTCCACGGAGCTGTTCTGGCGGGGGATGGTGTCAGCGGGGTCTGCAAACTCGATCTCCAGCACCAGGTTCAGTTGGGGCGGCAGCATCTTGCCGCAGCCCAGCAGCCCCACGAGGGTAGGCGCCATGAGCACCTCCTGGAAGTGCGACTCGGGCAGCGGCTGGGGAAAGCCGCCAACCTCGTTGATTTCGAAGCCCTCGTTGGCCTGGTTAACCCACCAATCGCGCAGCTTCAGCAGCGTGTACAGGTGCACCGTTCTGCCGTAGTTGTCGATGTCATCGGTCCGCTGGCCGTTGGCGAAGAGCTGGATCCTTTTGATCAGGCAGGCGGGATGCCCTGTGACGGGGTGGTAGTCGTTGGTGCCGTCGTTGTTCACGAAGCGGAAGGCCACCTTGATGCTCTCCGGATCGATGAAATCCGAGCCCGAGGTTAGGGGCACGCGAACCACTCGAGAGGTCGTGGGCGTGATGGTGCTCAAGGAGCTCGGGAAATATTGCGCATCCTTGCGCGAGATCACGTCGGACGCGTTGGATGTGCGCATCTTGCAGTCCAGGCTCTGCGACGGCGTTGGTGACCACCTCCATGCTGGATGAGTCTTGCTTTCTTAGCAACGCGTCGCCTGTTTCGTTCGTCGTCCTACGAGATCAGGCAAGCTCGGGCTCTCGGGCCAGGGCTTCCCGGCGAAGCTCGTTGAAGGAAGGCTCCGTTCTCGCCGGCCTTTGTGGCCTTGGTCGGCTGCTGGAATCGCTCCCGCTGCTCTGGGGCAAGGACCCGCCGCCCAGACCGAAGGTCCTCTGGATGGGCCGGGAGCTCACCTGAGGCCTGGGCTGGCTTTGCTGCTGGGCCTGGGGCGCGTCCTCCGAGTCGGCATCCATTCTGGACACCATGGGCTGCTGGACGCGCGGCTGCCTCACCGTGAGGCGTTCCTGAGGGTTGCCTTGTTGCAAGTTGTTGAGCGTCCTTATGTCAGGCCCCTGATACCCCGATGACGATTGGCCGGCGTCGCCTCCGTTGCCTCCCAACCTAAACCTAGCGCCTTCATTGGCGCCGCCCGCCGAGACTTAACGTTGCGGCCCCAAGCCCGCTCATCGCGGCCCCTCCCGCTCTGCCAACGTTGCGGGCTGCCGGAGCGCCGGCTCTTCCTCCTTCCACAGCTCCGCCTGCAAGGACCGCCAGCCCGCTGCCCCTGGGAGGCTCCGTTTGAGTGCCAGCCTCGGATCGAGCCGCCAAGGCGCTGCCAGCGCCCGCAGCCAGACCGATGGCAGCGGGAATCGCAACTTCGGGTGCCAATACCGCGCCAACGGTGCTTCCCAAGACTTCCAATGCCGCGGCGGCTTCGCCTGCTGCGGTTTCGGCCAGCAAGGGCGTGATTTCTGCGGTTTCTGCCGCCGCTTGTTCTACAGCAAACTGCTCGATGTCCTGGGCCGCAGCCCTTTGGACTTCTTGGGCGATGACGCGCTGTGCATTTGTGGGGCGGCCGAGGATCTGAGGGAACACCCGCCGCTCCACAGCGTTCGCCGCCCTAGTGGCATTCCTGAAGCCGAAGTCCCGCGCGGCTAGGCCCACTCCGCCGGCGCCGGAAGCGATGATGCTCGCGACTCCAGCAGCGGCGGCCTCGCCAACCCGACCGCTGAAGCTGCTGCTGGGTTGACCGGGATCGGGAGCCGGCGATAGGCTTCGTCCTCGGTGTCGGTGTCGGGGCCGGGCTGCAGGAAAGCGGGGCGCCTCATCTGTGGGAAAGGCCTGCCTTGGTAACCATTGTCAGCAGACTGAAGGTCCTGCTCGATTGCCGCTCCCAGCTGGGTGTGAGGCTTCGGGTTTTCAGCCAAGGGCTCGGTGGACTGCGGGAAGTCATCCAGGTAGAAGTGGCTCGACGTGTAGATGCTGGCGTTGCGCTTGGGCAAGGGCGCGCCAAGAGGTTTACCGTCTTCGATGTATACTCCAGGACCTCAGAGAAGCGAGCCCGCTGGCGAAATCCGAGGGCGCGTCGCTTTTCCATCGCTTGTCAATACACACACGTTTATTTACACATGTACAGCGTTCTCCATGAGCTGCCGGCTCGGTCTCTGGACCGGCGTTCGCTCAGCGCGGGCCCACTGCAGGTGCGGAACTCTTCGGTTAACCGTCTCGGCCATCCTGCCAATGGCGTCGGCGTACATGTGCTTGCAGCGGTATGCCATTGCATTCTGCGGCATAGTTGATGTGGCTTACAAATTTGCATGTTTGCCCAGGTCGAGATGCCCACCAAGAGATGACATAGCCTACCAAGTCGGATGCCAGGTGCAGATGTATCCAATGTGTTCGTGGCTGCAGCTTGACCGCCCTCCTACCTATAAACAATTTCGCGTGTGCCTCGGAGTTCGTATGCAATGGTTGGTGATTGCTGCCTACCTACACTTGCTGAGCTGGACCTTCTGGTATGAAGCTTATACAGGCTGGTATCACACGCATATGATATTGTGTGACAGTTATGTAGCCATGCATTCCAATACCCTGAATGACGATGGACCGTGGAGCAGACAATGGCAGCCACAGCAAGGAGATGTGCATATAGGATGTTATGCCTTTAGTTGGCTTACATGGGCCTACGTTCCGGTGCAGCAAAGATTTCGAGGTAGGCGCCTGAGACTGAATGTTGGCATTGGTGTGATGTGTTTGCTATGGTTACCCTTGATTGGTCTGGATTGTGCAGATGCAATATTTCATTATGTGAGACAACGGCTGAAGTGCAGATGTGTACCCCGTGCCCAGACGTTGCAGTGTCCTATGACTTGCAAGGAATGTAATATAACAAAGCGGAGCTGCCCTGGTTTCAATTCCAGGGGTGGCGGGAGCGGAATAACGAGATTGATCAGGAGATTCCTCATCGTCAGTCTTGTTCAGCACAGTCTTTCTCCCGCTACCGGTGTGAGAGTTGGTAGCGTACCCACGGCGTTGCCTGAAGCACAGAACAACTTGATCCGTAACCAACCAATAACCTGTGCAAAGCC
>CAJNDV010002560.1:0-11211 GCA_905221635.1 Symbiodinium sp. CCMP2456
CGTATCCGCTGTTGGGGAATAATAATGTACCGCAAAACCCTATTCTGATTATTAAGGCCCCCACATCGGGGTTTAGGGTTTAGGGTGCCGCGAAACCAGCAGGCCCAAGACCTCAGAGCCCTCAGCCCTAAAGCCCTGGACCCTAAAACCATCGGAGCTGTCGTCACACCCCAAACGCCAAAACACCAAGTTCACGCCGAACTGCGTCTTTGTTGGAGTTCTGAATATAGAACCGTAATATACAGCCTTCATGTAGAACCTTAATAGAGCACATTACTAGAATAATAATTTCAATATCGAATCTTAATAATAGGTCCTATTATCGTTTCAGCGAGTTTGACTAGGAGTGCCGTGCATTACCTCGAAACTCTTTTTTTGCAAGTGCCCTGTGTTTTTTTAGGTTTTAGCGTGCTTCAGCGATTGCTCAAACCTACCGTTTGAGACACCTTTCCGTCAGAAAGGTAGGTTGTTGAGCGTTAACCCTAAACCCTAAACCCTAAACTCTAAACTCTTTTTCCCTAACCCCCTAAACCCTAAACCCTAAACCCTAAACCCTAAACCCTTATCTAGCTCTCAACTTTATTTAGCTCCCAGAATCCTCCACCCAGAAGATTGTAAGCCCAAGCCTGCCACACCATGGCTAGTGAAGCAGAGCGTCGTACTACACGAGCCTAGCTAGTTTGAGTAGGGTTTTGGATCGAGTTTTGGTGTGTGTCATAGTAATCAAAGTTGCAGTTCATAGGGGCTCTAAGAGCATACTGTTGCGAATTATTATTGCTTAAGGTTTAGGGTTTAGGGCTTAGGATTATATAGTTCTGGTCATGGGCTTCAACTCGGAGGCAGCACAGGGCAGCGCAGTGTCCAGGCCTACAGCAAACCCACAACACCACAATGCACTCGGCTCTTTGTGTTAAGGCGGTTTAGGGTTTAGGGTCTAGGGTTTAGGGTTTAGGGTTTAGGGTGAAATTTTATACAGGGTTTTGGGGTTTGACCCTAAACCCTAAACCCTAAACCCTAAACCGACTGGGACCTCAAAGGACGGTAGGGCTGGCCTTTCGAGGACTGGTGGCAGGACCCTCTCTTTTGGCCCGAATCCTGAACACTACTGAAAACGTCTATGTGACTTAGTAACTAGGGCTATAAGTCGGTTTAGGGTTTAGGGTTTAGGTGATATAAGTAAGGTAAGTATACTTCTAATTGTTTGTGATTGAATTAAAACACCAGCTAGGCGACTTTTTATGGTACCTACTAGGTCCATGAACCTCCACGTAATAGTTCATCACTGTAATAGTCATCCTCACACTCTGTACCCTCAACCCTGACGCCCTAAACCCCCAAAAAACTTCCCATAAACTTTGATCCTGAAATCCGAGACACTTATTGCCACGAAAGGAGCCCATACTGAGAAACCCTAAGAACGTGAATGTAGCCCCACACCGGAAGACCTTCAAGCCCTTAAGCCCTGAAGCCTTAAGCCCGTTAAGACCTACATCCTAAGCCATCAAACCCAGAGAACCCAATACCCCTTAATTAAGCAATATACGTTAAATCCTAGTATTAAGGGCCTTATAATTTAAGGTATATTCCTTAATTAAGGGGTATTGGGTTCTCTGGCAAGCCTGAAGCCCTAAAGCCCTCAATCCCAGAAGCCCAAAGGCCCTCACGCCCACAAGCCCTGTGGGTTTGGGTTTTAGGGGTTTGGGGTTTAGGGTTTTGGATTTGGGTTTGGGGTTTTAGGGCGGCTTGGGGGCCATCGCGAATCCTCTCTCAGAGACCTACGGTGTGAAGGTGAGGACATGGAGGCAGACATCTTACGGCCTAGGGTTTGGGGTTTAGGGTTTAGGATTTAGGGTTTGGGTATAGGGTGCAAAGCCTGAGCTGCAACTTCCGGCCACCAATGCTCGCCTTAGTCGGGGAGCAGCAGCTCTGCGCCCGTGGACGGAGCGCAGCTGCAAAGATGGAGCGGCCCGGTGCCCGCGCTTCGCACACATAGCTTGACAGAAGCAAGCTCAATAATAAGAAAATACGATACCCTAGGTTGCCTTCTTACCGTCTTTCTACAGGATTCCCAGTCCCCAAAACCTAAGCCCTCTAGGAGAGGTTTCGGCCTGCTTTGGGATGCAGGTCTCTCGGGAATGGAGGTTCGGGCTCAGAGGCTTGAAGGGTTTGGGGTTTAGCGCTTAGGGCTTAGGGGCCCTAAACAGCCACCGTAACCCTAAACCCTATAGGCCCTATAAACCCGAAACCCTAAACCCTATAAGCCTTAAGCCCTAAACCCTATAAGCCTTAAACCCTAAACCCTAAGCCTAAACCCTAAACCCTGAACCCTAAACCCTAAACCCTAAAACCCTGAACCCTAAACCCACTCAGGTGACCGTGGGCCAGAGAACCTTGAAATGCTCGCACACTTGGGGAACCACCGAAGCAACTTCATCGGCTTAGGGTTTGGGGTTTCAGGGTTTAGGGTTTTAGGGTCTAGGGTTTTAGGGTTTTAGGATTTTTGGGTTTTAGGGTTTAGGTTTTTTTTTTGGTGTTAGGGTTTTAGGGTTTAGGGTTCAGGGTTGAGGGTTTATGGCTCAGGGGTTTGGGTTTAGGCTTACACTGTTACACCCGGGTCACCCTCAGTTCTAAATCCGTAGTGTTCAGGTTTGGGATTTATCTAGGGACATGGCGCCATAGCCCTGCAAGTTCAGTCGCATCCCATACCTTACATGCTGTTGATATATGGGTACTTCTCTAAGTTAGGGTCCCTGTTTAGGTCCCGAATATAGTACGGCACCCTTTTCAAAGGAACCCTAAAAGGGACACTAATCTAGAGAACTCCGCATATCCCTCCATAAGTCTATACTTCCGCCATACTTTGCCAAACAAATTCCGTAACAGATACACTAATGTTGACGATTTCGTTTGTATCACTACTTTTGGAGTTTACTTTCATGCTGATACTTTTCACTAGCATGCAGGTGCATCGATGATCATGTTGTGTTATGCGAGAATTCCTTACATTCCTGAGCCTTAGTTATGCCCAGTTTTCGTTACTTCACCAACTGACATGATCTCACCCCAAAACACTACGGACAAAGCCCCAAAGCACTCATCCCAAAAAACCACCCTGAACCCTTACCCCTAAACCCCAAACCCCCAAACCACAAACTCCAAACCCTTCAGCCCCCCAAAACCCAAACCCAACCCCAGAACCCGCATGCCCAAGCCACAGAACCCGCAAAACCTCACACCCCGAAGCCTCTAAACCCTCATCCCGAAACCTGCATCGCAAAACACCAAGACCCTTTAAAAATCTCGCATCCCGAATCCCCAAACCCTCAAATCTACTACAGGGGCCTAAAAACTGTTAAGGCCCCTGTAGTAGACTCCCTGAAGATCATCCAAGGAGCTGGTGGCCACATGAAGCAGTGCGGCCTCTCCAGGCCAAGTCTCCTAAACCCTAAACCCTAAACCCTAAACCCTAAGTCTCCTAAATCCTGTCTGGACTCAGGGTAGGGGACACCTTGTTCAGGGGACTTCATCGCTGGGATCCGATGTTTAGGGTCTATATCACGGTCCCTTATTGCAGGGATTGGGGTATCGGGTTGAGAACCAAGAGGTTGAGGGTTTGGGTTGCAAGGGTTTCCGGCCATTGAGCTTTCCCTGAGACGAGTTGGAAAGTAGTCCAAGGATTTATATGGCAGTTTGACAGGTCTGGCTGTGTTCACTACCATGTCACCACTGTAGCTTTGCAGATTCTTGAACCGAACCGGATGACTGCAGTAAAAGCACCATCGGAGGCCAGAAGATGCTATGGACCTAAACCCTCAAGCCCCAAACCCTAAACCCTAAACCCTAAATCCCAAACCCTAAACATTTGGGGTTTAGGGTTTAGGGTTTGGGGTTTAGGGTTTGGGGTTTAGGGCTTAGGGTGGGGTTTAGGGTTTGGGATTTAGGGTTTAGGGTTTGGGGTTTAGGGTTTGGGGCTTAGAGTTTAGGGTTTGGGGTTTAGGGTTTGGGGTTTAGGGTTTGGGATTTAGGGTTTAGGGTTTGGGGTTTAGACATTGAAAGGCTCTCCCTGTCGGCGGGCCCCGTCGTCTTCAGCTTTCGGCGCCATGGTCTGCTCGATTCAGGTTGAGGTAACTCAATGGCTTTGGGTTTAGGGCTTTGGGGTCAAGCTCGTCTTGATTTGGGTTGGAGGCTCTGGTCTAGGGTGTGTGTTGCCGTGGGCTCTAAACCCTGAGCCATCCAACATTGAACCTGAACCCCTAAACCCTGAACCCTGACACAGCAGGCAGCCTCAGAGTGTTGATTCTGGGATTCTCGATGATGGGCGCACTTCTTCAAGCTTCGTACTGCAGGATACGGGAACCTGAGGCTAGATTCCGCAACACTACAAGTACCTTACAACCTTAACTTAGCAGCAAACACAACGGTGGCGAAGCGGAGTGCTGCAGGGCCCAATTACTCAGTCCATCACCGCAGGCATCCTTAACATGAGGCGTATAAATTCACCCCGCCCCGCCAGATACCCCAAACCCAATTTTCTACAAAATCCTAGAAACCAAAAACCTAAAATCCTCAAACAAAAAACCGCAGAACCTTGGTGGAACCCTTGCAGAACGCGTATAGAACCCTTGTAGAACCCTAGCCCAAACCCTGAATCTGATACCTTTTAGAACCCAAACTTAGAAGCCCGAGAGGCAGGCACTGTCAACCCTAAACAGGCGTTCAACGCTCATCGAGCCCTTTCAAACAGAGCCCTGCAGAAACCCTACAAGCCCGAAACCTATACGACCCCCAAGACCCTAAACCCTAACCCTAAACCCTTAACCGTAAACCCTAAACCCGAAACCCTAAACTAGAACCCCACAGAATCCGATGGAACGCGAAACACCTTGCCTCCAAGGATCCTCGGACTCGGTGGCCTCTCTGCGCCCGCCGAGGGCGATGCGGGGCCATCGGCCTGCCTCGTCCTGCGCTGGGACCTCTGGGAGGGGGATGCAACGGTTCAGGGTTTAGGGTTTCGGGTTTAGGGTTTAGGGTTTAGGGTTAGGGTACCTATAAGGGTTCTTATATTTTAATGGGCTTCGTTAAGGGTTCCTTCAAAGGAGCATGTCAGACGCTATCCAGTGGCCTTACGGCCTTACGGGTGGGTTGATTTTACTTGTGCGACTGCGACCGGAAGGAAATGCCCGACATTTGGTTTGCCTTCACTTTTGGATTTTCGGGTTTGGGATTGCGTAGCACATTTCGCGTTTTCGTCTCCGGTGAAGTTTGCAGAAGAATACGCGGCCAGACTTGTACAGGGGCTTGAATACTTACCTAAATCATTTTTGGGGGTTCCTTACTGTAAGAACTATAGTATCATATACCCCAAAGCCCTATTCTATTTATTAAGGCCCCTACATTGGTCAAAAGTGTAAAGTTTAAAGCCTAAACCCTGAAACCTAAACCCTAAACCCTAAACCCTAAAACCCTAAACGCAAAAGCCCAAAAGCCCTAAACAACTCCAGACACGTGAAGCTCTAGCCTTGCTTCGAACAGGTCCAGGACTCGGTAGCCCCGCTTGAAGGATGAGATGGTGTGGGAATTATAGGGTTTAGGGTTTAGGGTTTGGGGTTTAGGGTTTAGGGTTTAGGGTTGAGATGGCGTGGGAGATATAAACAACCTACCGTTTTACGGGTCCTACCCTCTAACTCAGGGGTCATAGCCTACTGTTTTGTAGGGTTTGGGGTCACAGGTAAAGCATACCTGGACCTCCAAAGTATGTAGAATAATAGCTCTTTGTAGGTTTTGGCCATTTGTTTACTTACTTTTGGGGGATTTGAGGTAAGCTACTAAATTATTAATTTAGCAGCCGCACAGGTAAATGTCAATATTTGGGCGGGTTCTGCTGGTTGCCCTGCTTTCTGCGTATCCGACGCAATACGTCGCGGCCCAGATTAAAGTAAACCCCCACCGCTAAACGCTACACCCTGAAAGCCTTAACGCCTAAACCCTTTAAACCCTAAACCCCTGACCCCTTAAACCCTCATGCCCCCAAGGCGCTAGACCCTAAACCCTTGCGCACCCAGCAGTAAACTTTACGGACGTGGGCAGGACCTGGAGATTTCCAACCAGAAAGTGCCTCCGGCACACGAAGTCGGCTTTCAGGGAGCTCGATGTAGCCTTTGAAGTAAGCAATATACCTTGCAGAGTCTTTATCGATTCCTTAAGCCTTTCAGCGGGTTTTGGGGGTTTTCAACATGCCTGAAACCATACCGAGGATTCAGTTTATGACTCGAAGAAATTTCTGATCGACAGCATTGGGCTCTCTGGGAAGTCGGTATCCATTTCTAGGCCACAGGCTCCGACTCGGCAAGAGTTTCCAAAGTGAGCTCCATTTGCAGGACCCTTTCGCCCGATACCCTAAACCCTAAACCCTAAACTCGAAACCCTAAACCCTAAACCCTAAACCCTCAACCCTAAACCACTTTAGTCGGAGGCTTCACCGAAAACACGGAAGCCTGGCACCTCAAAGCCCTAAGCCCTACCCCGAACCCGCTTCAAGTGGGCGTATGTGCCGGCCTGGCCATGGGTGTAACTGTTAGATTCAGGGTGAGGGTAAAATATAGGGCCTACATAATTACCTGTACTATTCATAGCATAATATACCCAAAGCCCTATTCTAATTATTGGGGCCTCTACATTATTGCCTCGACGCCTACATCCAAAAAGCCAAGAAAGCAGCCTGGCAACCCTCCCGAATCCTAGAGCCAACATCAACATCCCCCAAAGCCATACATACGCCCCCAGCCCAGGGCACACAGAACCAAAGCTCCCTACGTCCGAGACTGCGCTCTTATTGGACCCATATGACCTTCAGAAAACACCTGATCCTGCAGAAACCCCACAATAAACCCTAAACCCTAAACCCATGAACTCCTAAGCCCTACAAGGCATCTGCCCGAGCTCGGCGCTGTCCCACCTCGCAGCTGCCGGCGGCGGAGCCACCGGCGCCGGTGGTGACAGGGTTCGCCGGGCTTGGGGTGGTGTTTAGGGGTCTAGGCCTTTTGGGCTCTAGCTTGGTTAGGGCTCTAGAGTCTGGGGGTTCAGGGTTTAGGGGTTGAGGGATGTAGGGTCTTGGGGTTTAGGGTTTAGGGCTTTAGGGTCTTGGGGTAGAGTTTAGGGCTCTCGGGCTTCAGGGCTTCAGGATGTAGACTTCAACCCCAAAACCCCCAAGTATGGGCCAGCAGGGAGCTGGGGCTTAATAATTAGAATAGGGTTTTGGGGCCCATTAGACTATAATGGTAATAATCCCCTAAACCCTAAACCCTAAACCCTAAAACCTAAACCCTAAAAGCCAAAAAATAAACCCTAAACCCTAAAAGCAAAAACCCTAAACGCTGTACCCTAAACCCTAAAACCCCACGAAGTTTGGTGATGGAAAAGGCCACCAGGGGTCTCGGGCTGAAGCCATCGGGCTCCCGAGGTTCCAGGTTTTGCGGTTTAGGGTTTAGGTTTTTCCTTTTAGGGTTTAGCTTTTAGGGTTTAGGGTTTAGCTTTTAGGGTTTAGGTTTCAGGTTTTCGGTTTGAGGTTTTAGCTTTTAGGGTTTTTGTTTTAGGTTTTTTAGGGTTTAGGGTTTAGGGTTAGGTTTTAGCTATTACGGTTTAGGTTTTAGGGTTTAGGGTTTAGGGTTTAGGGCTTTGGTTTTAGGTTTTAGGGTTTAGGGTTTAGGTTAGAGCTTTTAGGGTTTAGGGTTTAGGGTTTAGGAGTATCATAGAAGGCATCAGGTTTTCGTGCCGGTCGCCTCCCAGGGGACGGAGCATTCGGGGAGTCCCCACCATGGTAGTAGAGAAGCCTAAATAAGCAGCTATATTGTTCCTGAGGGTTTCTGATTATTATTATTACTATTATAGAAAAATGGGCCCCAAAACCCTATTCTAATTCTTAAGGCCCCTTCATTCTGCCCACCCGAACATTTCAGACAGTTAAGAGTCTGAAACCCAGTCTCTACAAGCATCGGTTTTGGGATTTCAGGCTCGACGACGTGCCCTGTGACCAAACGCTAGCGTTTAGAGACCTTTTTTTCCGTGGGTCGTAGGGTTTAGAGCTAGTATACGGCCCTTATTGGGGTATGGTACCCCCATTAGCGAGAATCCGCCAAGAAGCTCTTGCGAACCAATGGGGTGCAAGCACAATATCCCAAGCTCCAGACCCTCGGCCACAAATCCAAATTCCCAAACCCTAAATCCTTGTAGTAACTACTATAGCATCCTTTTCAGTAGCCTTCATGATCACCACCATCGTGTCCCTAAGCTCTAAACTGAAAACCCTAACCCCGAGCCCAAAGGAGTACCGTATTTTTTTGTGAATGTTTCTGTGTTTTTTTTGTTGTGTCTGTGTGTTTGCTCTTTCTTTTTCCTGGTTTTGGTTGGGTTTTAGGGACGAAGGAGAGAAAGGCACGTCGGAAAGACAGACAGACAGGAAGGACCGCAGAAAGAAAGAAGGAAAGGCCCGAAAGAACGAACCCAATAACGAAGGAACGAAGGAGGGAAGGACGGCTCTCCGCAAACACGAGTTTTCATCCGACGTGGACCCGAGCCCTCGGCGACCGAAAATTCAGTATTGCCTTTTGAGCCCAGAAGGTTATCGTAGAATTATGGGCTTACGTATTGTGGTGGAATTACAGCATCACTCGAGTTTATTCTAGCAGAACTCAGGTGTTTGGGAGTTGACGCCCTAAACCCTGCACCGCAGGAGCGGCGCTGCTTCGGTGCCCCGGATGTACGCTGGTCAACTCTCCATGTTTTGTAGGGGGATAGGGGTCTCTTTTGCGGTTCAGTAGTATCAGCAAAACGATTAATGTAACAGGCTTTAGATTATTTTCCTGGCTGTCAGGTGTCAAGATTAAGATGGCTCCTCTGGTTTCATAGGTAGGTTCGTGGCTGCTGCGAACCGGTGCTACGTGGAATATTAGAAACACTGCTTGCAAAAGGTTGAACTGCCGCTTGCTTGCTAAAGGACCAGCGGAGTCGGTCAGTGAGTAAGTAGGTTCTGGATCTAAAGTAAGGATAAGGTTTCAAGTATCATAGCACCAGCAAGCACTTGGCATCCCAATCACAGCCTGCCTGCTGGGTTCTTGTCAAGGGTTTAAATGTAGGTTACCAAAATCCCCCTTCCCCCAACAAACAACCTGGCTCACAAACCCTAAACCCACAAACGATTCGTTCCTCTGAGATTCCACTGTCCACCTACTCCTCACCTGCCCGGGCCTCAGCAGGAGAGAAGGTTTGGGAGGGCATAGTTGTTTCTGCCGGCGTTTATTGTTTGGGGTTGCTGACGTTATGTGGGCTTACGGTTTAATGCTCGTTGTGTTGGGGCGGTTCCTGATTCTTTGAGATGGGTTTGTGCGTGTTTGCGTCACGTTGGGGGGCAATTCGAATCTTAGCTTCGGAGTGGACCCCTTTCATTTTCAACTGCCGTGTGCAGGGAACACACCTGGGCAAATGGTAAGAGCGGTCGAGTCAAGCCTTCAATCCTAACCGCTCAAACCTTACACCCTGGAGGCCAAAGCTCAACCCTAAACCCTTAACCCTAAACCTTACCTACGATGTTCTGATGTTTCGAGGGTTTGGACTCGACCTGGTCCGACCAGCTTCTCCTGCGAGTTCACGCAAGTCGCCTTTGTGACTCGAAAAGTAGCGCGCACAGCAGCATCCCCAACGTTTCACCATTTCTCCAGCCATGAACACCAGCCGAGACCACACTATCACAGAACCCTAAACCCTAAACTCTCTACCTGGCCAAAGAGGAACTTACAGGTTAAGTACAGGCAAAGCAAGGAAACTCCATGTCTTAAGACACGATGGACGCCAAGCTTGGATGTCCCAAGAAGTCTAAAGTCCTAAAGTCCTAAACCCAAACCCCCGAAATCCTAAACCCTGAACCCTACAGCCCTAACACCCTGAACCCTAAACCCTAAACCCTATAACCCCTAAATCCTGAATCCTAACACCCCAAGCCCTATAACCCCTAGATCCTAAACCCTATAACCCCTAAATCCTCAACCCTAAAACCCTAAAGCCCTATAACCCCTAAATCCTAAACCCTGAAACCCTAAAGCCCTAAGGCCCCCGAAGCCCAAGCCCCCCCTTAAGAGATGACGCCCTAAGAAGGTGCAGAACGGCGTCATCTGGAAGGGAGCCCTTCCGGCCCTGTCCGTCCTGTCAAGGTCGCCCGTAACAGTAGGGTTGAGGGTTTACTATAGGGGCCTGAATAATTTCCTATCTCATTTTGGGAGTTCCTCCTCTAATTATGCTATACAAGACAACCAGAACCCCATTCTAGTTATTAAGGCCCCTACATTAGGGTTTAGGGTGTAGGGTCAAGGGTTCAGAGTTGAGGTAGGGTTATGAGGGATTTGGGGTTTCGGGTTTCGGTTGCAAGGTCTAGTGTGCGTAGAGGGAGAAGAGACAGACACTGGGAGCTACATGTTTCGTTGAAGTCGTGGTAGCTGGGCTGCTGCTCCTCCTCTGGCGCAACAACTTCAACTGCTGCCACTAGTACCTTTACAAGGGCTTGTAGAAGGGTTCAAAAACGGCTCCCCCAATAAGTGTTCCAGGGTTTTGAGCCTTACTACCACTACAAGTAATAGCTACCATTGCCATGACGGTTCGCAATGCTGCGACTGCTACTCTGGCTACTCTTGTTTTGGGTGGAGGATGTAGGGCTTCATGTCTTTATGTTTTCCCATGGAGGGCTGTATTCTGTCTTGTCTGTAGAGGTTCAGTGTTTAGGATTTGGGCTCTTTCCGAGCGGTTCAGCACTGCCCGACTCGATTGGAACGGAACTTAAGCTTGGACCTTCAGTTCACGAAGAACCATCCATTTCGGAAGTAGTTCCGGAACCCTAGACCCTAAACCTTGAACCCTGAACCNNAAACCCTAAACCCTACATCCGAAGCCTAACCAAAAGCCCTAAACCCGGAAGCTCAAACCCTAGCCCTGAACGCCCGCGTCTTCGTTCAGGCTGACCGGGCGGCTGACTTTTCCAAGCCTGGTCCACCCCCTGAGACTGCTGGTCGAGGCGCCGTTCCCCTAAACCCTCAACCCCGACGGTTTAGGGTTTAGGGTTTAGGGTTTAGAGTTCAGGGTTTAGGCTTTAGGGTTTAGGGTTTAGAGTTTAGGGTTTAGGGTTTAGGGTTTAGGGTTTAGAGTTTAGGGTTTAGGGTAACCATAAAC
>CAJNDV010002565.1:1448-12426 GCA_905221635.1 Symbiodinium sp. CCMP2456
GCAGCCGCGAGAGCTCCGCGACCTGCGGCGTCATGCACCCTGCATGCGTCGACTGCTGCCGATCGTTTTTTGACATCGTTGACATTGCTGACAGTGCTTGCGGATGGAAGTCCTGGAGCTCCGTACGAGGAGCCACAACATTGCCACAACATCCAAAGACCCAAACAGGCCTCCTCGGAGCTGGAGCTGTCCTCGAAAGCCGTGCGGAGGTGAGGTGGAGATAGACAAGGAGAGACGGGCCAAACTGCGTGAACGGCGGAAGATGTCAGACTCGGAGTCACGATGTCGCACGCACTTTGAGCATGTTTTCGGCGGGCGCGGCCTTGGCTTGCAGCTCCGACTCGACAGCTCGGTGATGCTCCTGGCATGACAGTTTAGCACAGCCCCACACAGCACAGCTCAACACTGAATGGACAGCTCAAAACAGCCCACGGGCAATGCGCAAAACCATGTGCCAGCAGTCCAAGCATGCTCCAGGTACGGACAGATTCGCAATCTCTAGCTTGGAGCTTCCCAGCTCTTCCCGCACCGTCGCCGCCTCAGCGCCGCGAGACAGAACGAGACTTAGCTTGCGCTCGTGCCAAGCAGTGCTTGCCTCCGCCATGAACTTGACACAACGCTGCTCGTCAGCTTTCCGTGCCTCCTGGACGGACTGTGCTCGGAACGAGTTGCACGAAGATGTCTCGCTTCATGACGCGCAGGACCATCGAAAAGGATCCAGGAACACCGCAGAAACGCACTTACTACGGTAGCACCTTGCAAAACTCAAAGCGGAAGCTCGGCAAGGGCACTTAAAGACTTAAAGTGCGCAACACAAAGGTAGCTTGACTCATCGCACTTCGACGACCACTGTCAAACAAACAAACCGTCAACAGCACTGTGTGGAGACAACCAGCTTCAGAGAACCTCAAATAGCAGTCAACCCGACCGCAATCAAAACAAAAACAACTACAACCGCTGCAACGCGAGTAGCAGCGCCCCACCATGTCTGCGAACACGGCTACAGTTGCGACCAAAATCAAATTTGCCACTATAAGCACCACTGTCACCGCCGCGACAGAACACCACGAAGAAGAAGAAGAAGGAGTACAAAGCAGGTGTTGCGCACTCCCGCAAGGTCTGGGTCCCTGCCTCGGCGATTGCCAGATCTGCACGCAGCCTTTCCAACTCGGGATCTCCCTGCACAGCACGTGATTTTCACACCATGGTGCCAGGTCAAGGAGAAGGCCACGATGCATGATGATGCACGATTTTGCATCGCACTTTCTTGCAGCGGTCCGACAGAGCGCATTGTTCTGAATCGCAGATCCGAGCCGTAGTTCCCGTGAGGGATACGTCTCGAGCACACAAGGCACAGCAGCCGAGGCACATCAAGTCAGGCCGGGCAGCCAAACTGCCGGGCAACCAAACTTCTCCTTTGACAGGTCATCAAAATTCCACGAATCTTGAAGGCAGCAAACACTGGAGAAGTGGGCGAAGATGAACTGCCTCAGCTGCCCACGGTAGCGGGTATCCACACCTCGCAGAGATGCTGCAGCCTTGGCACGAATCGGTTGATCGGTTGCTCGTCTTCAGGACTTCATCTTCCAACCTGGTGAGAGCAGGGACTTTGAGCTTCATGCACCATCGACCCCAAATAGCACAGATGCCTTCCAAGGACAACGTAAGCCGCTGGAGCTCCTTCGTCATCTTGCCAAGCTCTTGCGCCTCGAGTTCAGATGGGCAAGGACCCTTTATTTACACCTTGGGAAGCCCGTCTTTTCGGCAGGAACGGCTACATGTTCTTAGCCCGCCTTCTGGTGCTCTCTTCCCTTACTTGGCCAGCTGGGCCTGGGCTTTCGGATTGCTGAGGGCAGCTTTTTCTTGTGAGCGGGTCTTCCATCCACGCAGGATCTTGCAAACATGCAAATCCCGTTGTGCGCCGACAGACAGTCCAGGGGTCAAAGTTGGGTCTCGTGTATTTGACGGCACCGCAAGTCGTAAACTCTCAATGCGAAGTGCGGCAGAGAAGCTCGTCATGGAAGGTCGGGTCACCGGTCGCTCTTTGATTAGCGAGTCAGGCCGTAGACTTCGACGGTGCTCTGCCACGTTGCAGCCATCACTGCGCCCAAACTAACCTCACAGCACGAGTCAGACCAAAGCTCAAGCGCAGCTTTGCACTCCGCACTATCTTTGTTGGCCTCTTGTCGGGAAGGGGGCACACACACACAAGAAGTAGTGTAGACAAGAGCTGGGAAACTGTTGGATGAATTTGACGTGCGACAAGTCCGTTTGGCCAGAGGCTTTTTCTGTTTCTGACGGCAAAACCAACGCTGGGCTGAGGACGACTCAACATTTCACACTGCGTCCCATGGTCCCATGGCCCATCAATCAACAAAAACCCTGAACGTCAGTGCATCTGCATTCTTCCAAATTGCATTCTGCCACTCCGCGATCCTCTCCTGAGTGTCCACAGGTGCTTAAGTACTTCGGGGTGTGCGTCGCATGATACAGCATGAGCGTCTCCAGAGGTGCCTTGATCAGGAGGGTTCCATGTCTTACTCCGTGCAAACAGTGAAAACTTGGAAACACGGCGGCGGCTGCGGCGGCGAGGAGGACGACGACGACCACGACGGCACGGACTTTTCGAGCTGCAAACAGGTTGGTCCCCGTCGGCAGATGAGGTCTTACTCCACTTGGACACTCAAGCCTGCTTCGAGGGTAACGACACCTCTTGCCCTAAGCCAGAGGTTAACACACTCTCCGCTTACCTAGGCGGGGGGTTACCTCCAGTCGAGGATAATGCGCTCCGGGCTTGCCATCTCGGGGGTTACCTCGGTGCACTGGCGGGCTTTAGGCGCCTGCATTTGGGGATAAACCTCAACCCTGATTCAGTTGAAGGGGTTTCGGAGGGTGAAACCTCAGCCAGTGGCTACCTGAAACTTGGCCTTCGGAGGTTTTCTCAAGTAAGGGGTCTTGGAGAGCTGCTTAGGATGGACCCTTGTGGAGAAATTGCACGCAGGGGCCAAGACCTTGGTGATTTTGCCATTCTCCAAAATAGACGTTTTACCTCCACAACTCTCGCACTCCAAACGTTGGTTTTGCAGTTTAAGCACGTGCGTCTGGTGCACCCCTTCCTTTCGGATTCTGGTGGTTGCAGAGCAAGGTGTGGCTTGCTTGACTTGTCGGTCTGGCCAACAAGATGCTGGAACCATTCCACCACAGTTTGGCGAAGGCCCCATCCAATGTTGGAGCCTGGACGGGGGGGAAGGCTGCTCCTTGATGGCTTTGTAGACCGGAGCCTGCCCATCCCCTGTGGCTTGGAGCATGGCCTGACCTCTGAGGCTGGAGTGCTCCAGTCTCTGCCTGTTCTTGGTGTCTGCAGCAGCCACAGCAGCAGCTGCGTGCTCACTCACTTCTATGGTGGAGTAAGCTTGGCACAGGCAGCATCGGCCAGCTTGTTTGATTGTCGCCTCCAGAAGTTTGCAGGGCCACAGGCCTTGGCGGAGGTGTCCTCGTCCGTGTGGGAGTCCAGTTCCAGGTGACTCGCTGCGGCTTGCCGTGTTGAGAGTTTGCTGCCAGAGATCGGCATTGGCCTTTCCTGGCTTGGGTGCCTTCCCTCTCTTTTCCACCCCCGCACAGTCCAACGTGAGGTCCAACTACTGCCCCTCCTCTTCTCTATTAGGAGGGCGAGCGGACTTCGGCTCCTTCCCGAAGGAGGGCCAGGACACTGACACCCACGCGCCGCAACCTGGCGTCCAGTGTGTTTGCCTCCGCTGGAGTCGGTGGCGTAGGCGAGGTCCGGGTTTTGAAGGGTAGCCCCAACCAGCCCACTGAGAAAGAGTCCTGGGAAGCCTTCCGCTCGGCCCTGCTGGAACCAGCGCAGTTCCGGCAGGTTTTTGCTGTGCCACCACTTGCACTCGAAGAGGGCAAGCGGCAAGCGGCAACCGGCAAGCAGCACCAACAGCAACAGAAACCAGCAACAAGCAACAGCAACCGCAGCCACAACGGCAACGGCAGCGGCAGCAGCAGCAGCAGCAGCAGCAGCAGCAGCATCAGCAGCATCATCAGCAGCAGCAGCAACAGCGGTAGCAGCAGCGGCAGAAACAGCGGCAGCGGCAGCAACAGCGGCAGCAGCAGCGTCTGCAACAGCAGCAGCAACAACAGCAACTACGACGACGACGACGACGACGACGACGCCGACGACGACGACGAGGACACGACAATGACCACGACAATGACCACGACAACGACAACGGCGACAGTAGCAGCAAAAGCAGCAACCTGTTCCGATAAACTTGATTCTCCGCCAGGCAGAAGAAAACAAACAAAACACCAAGATCATCACCATCATACGTGCTATGTCGATGGTGACCACGATGACACGCTACCAACAATCGTCATCCAGAGAATTAACAGAAGCATCAGCATCAGTTTCCAGTTCGGCATTAGAAGCATCATGAATGTTTACGACGGCCCAGATACCAGCACTGCACTTGAAGGAAGAACCAGCGCAGCGTTGAAGAAAGTGCGTCACGAGTGGAATCTTGCTGAGGCTCAGCCACTCGGTGAACGTGACCGGGATGGGCCTGGCCAGATGTGGCAGGCGTGCTTATCCTGCCGAGAGCGATGACATTAGACGAAGAGGACATGAACACGAACCTCTGAAGTGCAGGGTGCTTTGCAGTTTCCTTCTGTTCCAGTCGAGAGGCCGTCTGTCCGCGGAAGGGCTCCGGGCACATGTAAGGGCCGTCTGTCTCCTCAGGCTAGCATGTAATTTATCCATGGCCATGTAGGGCCGTGTTTCACTGCTTGCATGCCAAACCATATCGCAGAATGCGTACTGTGTGGCCGTATTGCTCCGTACTTCGTCAGGCACAGCATGCCGAGGCGCGAGCTGTGAAGTCAATCATGGCTGCAAGTCTTTTGATTTGCAAATCTTGCCAAGAGTGGAGTAAGAAGCGCACTGTGAGTTCCTAGTAAAACTAAGAGTTGATACGAAATGCGGCTGCCGAGGCTCGATTAGCAGCCGATCCAGCGGCAGCCCTTGGATGAGCTCTCGGCAGTGCTCCTGGCGGCATGAGTTCCAGCTGGTCCCAGCTGCACAATCCGGAAGAGTCACACTGCTGTAAGCTAAAAAATGCAATGCAAGCATCCCTTCAACCCTCAACGTAGGCCAAGTGGTTACTTCTGTCTTGGGGCTCGAACCAAAACACCAAGCCCCGCGCTGCGCGATCGCTGCGGAACTCCGCAAACGGTCCTGGCCCTTCTTGGCTTCGTTGCCCTTGCGCTTGCCCTTGCCCTTGCCTGAAAGACACCAAAATGTCACTTAGATTCACTAAGTACACGACCAGCCTGGCGGGTCCGAGAAGGTGATAGCACCCGTGAAGCCGATGCGGAGCCTTGGGTAGTGGCTGATCAGCTCCTCCGGTAAGCATCGCTGGGACTCTCGATGTAAGGAGTGCTGGAACGTCTGAACGGATTCTTCCGGAGAGGTTTCTGGGATCCCCTGTGCAAGAGCTCATCCATCGATGCAGGAGCGGGTCCTGCGCATGCTCCAAGGAATCGCCGAAGCAGTGTATGTGAATCGGGTGGTGCTGAGGAATCACCCTGGGCCAGCATTTGTGCAGTTGTTCGCAAACCTGGACCGGAACCACACCAAAAACATTTTGCTGGCCTTTTGAGCTCACTCAGGAATCGGGTCTCGTTCTCCCGAGTCACGAGCCGTGCATGGACGACGAGCGCCTTTGTCGAAAGGGACTTCAGTTGTGTGCTAACGCATGCGTTTCCGGGTGATAAGATCTTTGGCACTTTGGCTTGGGCAGGGCATCGTACGTGGTCTTGCCTTGCCCAGCTCCACGGCAAGCTCCGCCTGCGCCCGAAAGGCTCTCAGCTGGATCTCCTCCTGCCCGCAAGAGTGGAAAGAGCCGCTGACCCTCGATGTTCCCTACATCAGATGCGAATGATGGGCGCGTACGGGCATCGGATTCGACTTCATCGGATTCGACTTAGGGGCTGAGTACCCCTCAGGCCACAAGAAGTCTAAAGTCCCACCTCGCTCGGGTCGTGCTTGAAGAGGTCCAACCCACATTCACCAACGCCTGGATCGCTCTCGATGATAACATGCAGACAGGGCTGGATGTTATCATCAAGAGCTTGAGCACTGCCGGGTTTCAGGGGACGCTGCAGTGTTGAGGGTTACGGGTTACGTGCTTCGGAGGAGACCTGGCAAGCTTGCAAGGCTCTGTCGTCTAACGAACCTACAGACAGTCAGACAGTCAGAAACTCCCCGATCCGAGTCCAAGCCTACACACTTCGGATGGGCAGCAAAGCGCCGGACGATCCTCGGTCAGAGAAGGCGTCAAGAAGCATCTGAAGCTTAAGAGCTCCGGCACATATCGCGGCTGTTACCATGCGATTAACGTCATCTGAGACGCTTCTCCGCATCCGCGTCCCAACCCGCAGCATTGTGCGGATGAAGGCCTATTGATTTTGGCAAGGCAACACTGCTGCCGTCTCCATGTTAGAAGGTTACTGATCAAACAGCATGACCACGCGAGTCTTTGATTGGGTCAATGTGCACACGTGGTATGGGGGTGCGGGAACGGGGGGGGATTCGTCAAGCTGTTCTGCATTCCTTCCCATGCAGCGTTGTTCGCGACTAAGCAATCCTTCTGAGAGTCAAAGACTGCAGAATGCAAAGGATTCCCACGAAAATCTTCTGCCGATGGCTTCCCACGTATTGGAGCACTGAGCTTCCAGTCACGAGTTTACACTGCTCCAGGCCATCGAGGCATCTGCGCAAGAGCAAGGCTTTGAGCTATTGGAGGCCTCTGAGACCCCGCCGACAAAGAACATCCGAGTCCACTTCAGCTGAGACACCGATGGTGAACCACAGCCTGACATGTGAGACACGAGAGCAAGAGGTATCTTCACAAGACGATGCACAGCTAGAGTCTTTCACTGGACATAATCTGACGTCACAGCAAGCACGAACATGGCCGCAACCCCAAGTTCTAGGTTTGCCGGGCATTTACCGCTACGAGATCTCATCACGCCCAGGAGCTTGTCGCTGACGGGACCACCCTTCTCAAAGTGAGACCTCATAGGGCTTTTGAAAAAGATTGCGGGCTTCGTGTCCGAAGAATTTTCCCGAATCAGGAAACTTCAAATGGAGCTGAGAGTCAGGTGTTGGTCGATCCACTCCCACTCAGGGGTGAAGCCTGGTTTGCCTGTTCCGCACCAGATGTCTGTACTTGCGAGAACTCATTTTCTGCGCCCGTGCAGTGAATGATAGTGCATCCGAGCTGCTCTCCTTCCTGAAGACAAAATTGGCCACGCAGCCATCAAGGCCTTTTGGCCAGAGCGTCACCAGCTCCGGGAGCGTGACCTCTTTCGGACTACGACTTGAGGGTTTGAGGATCAACATCAGAACTCCCTCTTTTTTTCCCGAGCCTGGGGCTCGTTCTGCAAGACTTGGGGCTTGCCGCCGCCCCGCCACGTGCGCTGCAAGATGCTCTCCTCCGGGCTCAGCCGAATCTGCTGCGAGGCCCCTGGCTGATCTACCGTGATATGCCTCAGTGCAGCCAGCTGCCTTGCGACATGTGTTTAAACAATGCCACTTGCCAAGACTCATGTGCCCAGCTCAGCATGCTACTGCACGTTCGGGTGGCTTGCGTCCCACGTGCCAACTTCGTATTCTCCGACGCACGAGCATCCAATCTTTTCAGATCTAAGTCTCCAGGTGGCAGTGCGAGTCGAACCAGCGGGCCTCGAGGCAAGCAGTTGACACGCGCGTGCTAGGCTTGGGCCGGCTATGCTACAAACTAGTTCACGTGCCTCCACAGGCAAGTCCGGTCGGGCAGCAAGCCTTTCCAGGTCCTGTGGCACGGACACACTGAGGCTAAGGCCTAAACCACAACACATGCAGGGACAACCCCGAAATCACCGTCCGCATGGTACCGCTGCAGAAACGCAGTGGTGGCACCGGCGCTGTACGCAGCGGCAAGGTTCAGCGAGCCACGGCTGCCTCGGCCTCGCCCAGGTGAACCTAGCACCGAGAGCATCTGAACACTGCACGAGGCAGACTGCAACAAAGTTGAATCACAAAGGTTCTCAATGAACATTAGGGTCATAGGGGATGGAAATGCGGCAGCTAAAGGAGAAGCATCTTTCGAGGAAGGCTGGCCAGCAGCACTGTGTTAAAACTGAACGCCAGCAACATGCACACAAACCCGCTTGTACTGGCTTTGGTCTCTCGTGTGCCTGGGTCTTTTCCTTCTTGCACCGGCACATCCGAGGTGCCCCCCTTCGCATGCGTCCAGCGCTTGCGCTTCTCCATGGCTCTGGGCTTCACTGCGGCTTTGGGGCCTTTGGGGTTGCGTGTGTTGGTTGGGATCTTCGGAAGCCAGAGACTTTGCTTGCCGCATGGCACTGTGAAGAAGATCCGGACTCAGACTGCAGGCCAAAATGTCCACGGGAGCGCTTCTCTATCCTCGAATTCGGGCTGCAGGCCCAGACGGGAGAATACCAAACCCCAGAGCTCCAACGTCCACCTGATCCGAAGAAGTCGGCCGCCGGGCCTGCCACTGCTCGTGCCGAAGGCGCGCACGGGTGTCACTTCTTCAGGACTCGAGAGCTTTGATACAAGGCTTCAGCTAGCCGCGTCTCGAAGGGTCGAAGAATCTCAACCGCCACACAGTGCTCCGCCTTCTGCTCAGACTGGAGGCTCAGGACCACTGCTTGTTCAGCCCGGAACTGCTCCTGCAGGACTGGACTCGTTGGCTGAACTTCTCCGCAAGCTTTCGGGACCGAACAACCCACTTCCCTACGTGAGCTGATTTCGTCGACTCCTCCAGCGTTTTGGCAGCCATGCGCGCAAGCCTGGCTCTCTTCGGAGGTCCCTTCAGACCGATCCCAGTTGTTTGCGGATCCGCAGCAGGGACTCAGAAATCATGGCACGGCCACTCCATGTTCTCGGCTGCCTCATCCGCCTCCTAGCAGGAACACCCTTCGCTTTGCAAGCGAGGGCTTAGCTCAAGACACTTAGCTTCTGATCAGTTCCTTACCGCAGGTCATTCCCGTCAGACAATCGCAGACACGTCTCCACGAGACGACGAGAGAAACCCGTGTGCAAAATGCCTGTCAAAACTCTGGTCTCAAAGCCAGACACCTGTTTGAAAACCCTCTTTCCTGTGCCTTCCGCTTAAGACGCGACGCTGGGCGCCTCCCGGAGGATCTCTACTTCCTCCTGCAGCGATAAGACCTCCAAGCTGACATCCCTGGCGCCGAGAGGACAACAGGAAGCACTGAAGCTCCAGATGTCAAGGAGCACACAATCTCTAGCTAATCTAGTGAAGCCCGCCCCTGCAAACAGGTCTCCAAGCAGCCAGGCTCTGCAAGGTCTATATAACGGAATCTAACTCTGTTGTTCTTTGGGCTGATCCTGCTCTCGGCTCCGCAACACTGAGGTCACGACTCCTTGTGCCGGTGGCCACCGGGCCATCGCCTGAACATCTGAAAGTAACAGATCGTAAGATGATTTTTTATCGCAGCGCGAAACCAGGACGACGGGCATAACCTGTCATCCTTCCTTAATTTGCTGCATGGACCAGCTGAGCGTCGGGCAGCACCGCTGTTCGCGGCATGGCCTGCTCGGGAAGCGCAAGCCCGCCGGCATCAAAAGCATCCATCTCCAGTTCACTTCATGTTGCAACACAAGCCGCGGACTGCATTGGAACTTCTAGCAGCTTTGCAGGTGCGCTCCAACCAAACGAATACGTTTGTGAGGTCTGCAACAACGGCATACGCCGATATCGACCCTGAGTGTGTTTCGTTGGGACTGCCTGCTTCCGGAGCGGCCCACGACCGCCCTCAGCAGGGCTACATTGTCAGCATGGAGGCCATGGCTTGGGCTACATTACTGCAATCGGCGCTCTCTCCGCCATCGTCGAGCCTGAATTCGCACATCAGCCTGGAAACTGGTTTCGGGGTTTGTGACTCTTTAAAGTGGCGTACTGTATACCTCTTTTCGATGGGTCTCGGCCGGCTTAAAACGTAGGTCTGTGTGTCGTTGGCTTGCAACTGCTTAGCTGTGAGAAGGTAACTTTCCTTCTAAGGTCCAGCCACACGGCAGCAAAGCAGGCTATGCAAGTCCAATCGTACTCTTTCTGGTGCGGAGGTGCCAGCATCACTCTGAATCTAAATGCGAACCCTCCTCCCTGCTTTCTTCTTCCACTGTCTCTCTATCTTTCTGTCTTCCCCGGGGCGTAGGGAACTGATAAGATCCCCCGGCCTCTAGGGCCGGCGGATTCTCTCTCTCTCTCTCTCTGGCTAGAGGAAGGGGGAGCGACCTTCCCCCCGCGCCCTACGCCCCCAATATATTATGGGGGGCGTGTCTCTGCAAAAACTTCCGCGGCTGCTTGGCCGGGAGCAGGGAACAACGGATGACAAGGGGAACATCCTCAACAACAAGTACAAAATAATCAGGAAGAAGATCAAAGAAGACTGCATCGGTGATGCTACCACTTTCTCTTCTTCCACCCAGTCAAAGAAGAGCAGTAAGCCCCCTCTGCGCGCGTTCCCAGTCTCTCTTCCTTCCTTCCTTCCTTCCCTCCTTCCTTCCTTCGTCCCTCCCTCCCTTCCTTCCTTCCTTCCACTAAGGTTAGGTCTGCAGCGCAGACCCGGGCCTAGGCCCCTTCACCCCTACTTCTTTGGTGGGATGAGGCTTTGGGGTGTCTCTCTCTCTTTCAATCTCAGTCTCTCTCTTTCTTTCGCCAGGGTGCAAGAGGAGCAAGCCCCCCTCGCCATCTCACTCACTCACTCTCACTCTCACTCTCACTCTCACTCTCACTCTCACTCTCACTCTCACTCTCACTCTCACTCTCACTCTCACCCTCACCCTCACCCTCACTCTCACCCTCACCCTCACCCTCACCCTCACCCTCACCCTCACCCTCACGCTCACTCTCACTCTCACTCTCACTCTCACTCTCACTCT
>CAJNDV010002568.1:0-12422 GCA_905221635.1 Symbiodinium sp. CCMP2456
CGAAAGGCACACATGCCTAGTTCTACTTCTACTTCTACTTCTACTTCTACTTCTACTTCTACTTCTACTACTACTACTACTACTACTGCTGCTACTACTACTACTTCAACTACAACTACAACTACTACTCACTACTTACTACTTACTACTTACTACTTACTACTTACTACTTACTACTTACTACTACTACTACTACTACTACTACTACTACTACTTCCACTGCAACAAGGCTATCACTACTGCTACTATTACTAATGCTGCTACTGAAGACGACGACTACGACGACGACGACCACTGCCACTACTGCTCCTGCGGCTGCTGATACAACTGCCACCGCTGCTGCGGCTGTTGCTGCTACTGCCGCTGCCTCTGCCACTGTCACTGCTCCAGCACCTCGCCTAGTACTTAACCAGCGGCGTCTTCACTTAAGCCGTCTGCTTGAACAATACAATGCCGAATTCTGCAGGGACCCATCACATCGGTGCTTGAAACATGCTTTTGGATGCTGGTGCCCAAGCAGCTGCACATGGTCGCAGTGAGAAGATCTGGCATTAGTGCATCTTCCGCCATCTTCAGCGAAATCGATGCCCACTTGCTAGGCACCATGATGTGCAAGCAAATGTTCCCACTCAAGAGAAGCTATTCTCAGTGTTGCGACTGAGGCAGCAGGCAGGTTTGAGTACCAGCAGTCAAACTTCCTCCGGTTCCGGTGTCAAACCCAGAAATGGCAAGAAGTTTAGTTCACTGGTGTACCCGGGCATCAACAGCACAGAATGGAATGAAACCTGCCATCGAGTTGTTAAAAGCGCCGCTGCCACCCTTCGGGGTTGAAGCACAGAACGACGCATTACATTGCTACAAGGGCAAGGGAGCAAACAACAAGCATCCTTTCTCAAATCCACATGCCGAAAGCCCCAAATTCCAATAGACACAATGTCTCCTCTGCTTGTTTTCTGCTGGGCTCTTCAGACACTTTCAGGACAGTTCGTCGCCGCCTTCTTTCATACTTCTGCTGTCACACTCTGTGGTTGGTGCTACTGCAATGGCTGTTTCGGTTGAACTTATTAATCGCGATTGTCACGCCCATCGTATGTCTTTATTGTGGCTGTGGAGACCGCGATTGTCGTTGTCGTTGTGGTTGTCGTCGTCGTCGATGCTGCTGCTGCTGCTGCTGGGCTGCTTTTGCGTATGTTTTTGCGGATGAGGTCGTGGGATACTTCCACTGGCTCCTGATTTGCGGGAGGGTTCAGATGTTGTCCGGTCGGTAGAAAGGGGCTTGCAGGTAGAGCGAGCATCCCCGCCCTTTCAATTCGTTTATGCATGGGCCGAGCTTTCCAGGCATCTCTGGCGTCGAAACGAAGTCCGTCTTTGCATGTCGCATGTACGCTAACCGTATCTGTACGACTACAAACGCTTCACACCCAAGACTGGTGCTGCCCAAACGTATATTGGCCAAACTAACCCAGTGCGAAGGAGGAACCAGCTGAGACTGAAGGAAAGTAGCTGCTGGAAAACCTGATTCTCTCTGCCTGGTAAGCACAGCGCCTCAAGCTTGAGAAAAGGCTTCGCTTCGCTTGCGCGAAGGAGCCTCCAAATCTTCTCCGAAGGAAGCCCAAACAGATGCCGAGCGGAGTGAAGCCCAGCAGGAAGGCGGGAGCGACACTGGCTTGAGTGCTGGCGTCTACAAGATGCTCTGACGGCAGCCGGGGGAATTGTGACAAATTGTTTCGCCCGCCCGCAAGCAAGACTAATTACGGCCGACACCAGGACACCAAGCAGTGCAACAGGTTATCCCTCATAGACAGACCGTTCAGCACCACCACTGCTATTTCACCCGTGCCCACCCCACAGACCAAAAGGTTTAATCGCACTATGTTGTAGACTGCTGCAGCATCGAAACGAAACATGTCTCGCACTCGAGCCGTGCCCCTGTCCTGCTGCAAGGGTGCCTCTCACCGTGCAAATACTGCGGCGATTAGATGCGACATGCGCATCTTGGCGGGCTTGAACTCGTCTCTCAGCGTCGTGTCTCTTCGCCAGCCACACAAGAGGGCTCGGGGCAGACCCTCAACGAATGGCATCTTCATCAGTCCCGTAGAAGCTCATGAACCATGTCCTCAAGCCTCTGATTGACGTTACAAGATACAAGTAACCTCCAGCATCCGAAGCTTGAAGCTCGGCCCTACACCTCGAAACAACACTTAATCCGCGAACAGCTCCTCTTCTCAGCTACAAGACCTTAGTGTAATGATTATCGCTACCCCGAGATGCCCTCAAGCAGCAGGCTGCGGCGAAGAGCAGACCTTTCAGTACACCTTAAAGTAACTTTTACAATACCCCTTGTAATGGCCTGACAGTAACTTTTATAGTACCTCTTATAGCAACCGGACCCTTTAAAGAACCCTTGTAGTAACCGTTATCGTACCCTAACGGTAGCCTAGGTCAGACCCTAAAGGCTCTCGTGTCCCTTGATCTCTGCGGGCGCCCAACGTTCACTGCGGGCTTGGCGATCCTGGGCGGCTTCGAGTTTAGGGCTTGGGATTTCGGGCCTAGGCTTTGGGAGTCAGTGCTGGTTGCGAGGCTTAGGGTGGTTTCGGTTCATGATGCATGATATCTAAAAAAGTGTTCCGAGGAAGCCGCCCAAAAGGCTCAGTTAGCCGCAAGGATGTGTGTCAGCCGGACGAAGCATGTTAGTTTGGACCTCGGTGCATCTGAGAGGGCTTCCAAACTCAACATGATCCTGGAATCCAGAAGCAGGAAAGGCAAGAGTCTGGCAGTCATGGTGGTCCCTATAAAGCCACGTCTTGTGAGGGAGGGTTCTTTCCGCTGATAAAAGGCACCTTTAAATCAGTAAACACTCAACCAAAGCGACCCTGACGTCTTCAAATATCTCATGTAAAGCCAAGATGCAGCAAACATTACGTGTGATTTCAGCCTCGCACGGCTGAATCATCATGTAGACTTTTGGGAGTGGGGGATGGGTTGGCCAACCTGGACAGCCAGCTGAAAACAGAAGGAGTGCAAGTAGCAGCAGGAACAACAACACTTGAGACTACTTGCACAAAGAAGACGAGAATTCATGAGCTGCGCTTCGGGAGTCCGTGCTTGTTTGCTTCGGGCGACAAGCATGAAGCATGCTCGGCCTGTCTACATAGCGGCGCATAGCTCTCATCTCCTTCCGAATGATGGTGGCCTCGTGCTGCCTTGGTGCAGTACTCAGAACGGCACACAGTCAACCCCACTGCAAGAATGGTCGCTCGGAGAAAAAACTAGGAGGCTCAGTGACTCAGTGGTCCATGCATGTTGTCGAGATGCTAACCTATGTTGCCTGAGACTCCCCTGAGACCCGATGGACATGACCCGACAGGTTTGTGCGGGGAACCACAACGGCAAGACAAAGCACGAGCCACTAACTTCCGGAAACAAGTGATTTCGCCGGCGGCCCTGCAGTCTCTACACTCTACCCGCGACCCTCAACTCGACTGAACAGATCCCCAACTTGCATCCCAACACCCTGAATCTCGACAGCGTATACCTTCCGAGACACACTGACATGCATCAGATATGTGAACCTATAACCCCGAGCAGATCAGGCGAGCAGCAAGCGTGCCATCTGGACACCTGCAAGCAACCCTACGCTGAAAACCCTAGCCCTCCCGACCGTAAACCTGACAACTATAACAATAGAATAATATAAGGGCCTTAATAATTAGAATAGGGTTTCGGGGGTATGAATATAGTATATAATGTGCCGCAAAACCCTATTGAAAATATGAAGGCCCCTACATTACCAACTGAAACCCCAATCCAAATCCCTTGCAAGCAGGCCTTCTGGGCCGTAAGCCCACGCAAGGTGACCCCTGCAAGTCTAATGCTACACTTCTCACCCATAAACCTTTCAAAGCAGAGCAACATCCTGACACAGCCGTCCGAAGCTTCTTATGGATGCCCTTATGGTGATCCTTATGGAAACACTTCTAGTAACACTTATGATATTGCTTGACCTGGAACCAATAATTTGAACTGCCATGAAACCTCAATCCCAAACGACTAGCCCTAGACTCGACCCCTGAAAAGACTCCACGATCAAAGCTTTTGTGGGTCCCCACATCCCAACATTCCCAACGCAGGGGAGTGCCTTTCGCAGGCCCTTGAAGGTGCATACCTCAAGGGTTTGGGCTTCAGGCTGTGGTTTGTGGCATTGGCATTTAGGATTTCAGGCTGTGGCTTTCTGGGTCTGGTCAGCTGTAAGGCTAAAGGCTCAGGGGGCTGAGGGAGGGCGACGAAGCTTAAGGTAAAACTTGGTATACTTCGGAGGGCGCAAATCTGCTGGATGAGTATGACGTGTCTGTCAGAGTGTGCAACCGCTTCCTTCCAAAACCCCTGCACACATGTTTTATGTATGAATGCATGTGAATCTTTTGCATGCATGCAAAGACCACATCTGACTAAGACTATGGGTGACTGTGACTTTGGTTTCCAAGGTCGCATGCATCAAAGAACATAATTAGTGTGCATGGTTTCTTTTCAAAAATTTACATGGAAGTACAACCTTCTGCTCCTCAAACCTCAGGCTGGAATTTCAGGACAGAGTGGCCTGACGGGACTTCTGCATGTCAGTTGAATAATTCTGACGGTGATATTTATAATCATCATCATCTCGTGCTTGCTCCTTTGTGAACTCGGGAGGGCCTTCGCACAAAAAGCCAAGTGGGATCTGTCATGTTGTATCTGGCAGACATCGGAGCAGCTCTATGTGCCTGTCGTCAGTAGCTTTGTACTTTTTACACACCCCTATGCTGCGTAAGACGGCCTGTGGCTCAGGGAACGGATCTAGTAACTACAAGGCCGCAGCCCGCAAGCAAGCTTGTGATTCCGACAGGTTCCATAGTGAACGAAGCCCTTCCAGGGAACCCCCCTAAACCCTAAACCCTAAACCGAATTCCTCGCACTGGAGTTTCGACTTCCGCCTGAATGCTTGCCAGGACCAGACTCCACGCTTCAGCCTAGCTCTACCTTAACCTACCAGAACCTACTTTTTTGTAGGGTCCCTATAAATCCCATATTAGGGTTTATAATAAGAACCCACAAAAACATGGGTTATGGTAGGTCAAGGTAGGGTTTAGTTGAGGGTATGGTTAGGGCTTATATCGAAGCGTTCCGCCTGTTGAACCGAGGTTCAGCCAAAGACGAACTCGTCCAAAGTGATTTCGCCACTGTTGTCTGCGTCGATGACCCTGAGCAGTTACATGCTCGAGGATGGCAAACGACAAATATGCAGTGCTGCAAATACTTATTTTTGCAAACCAAAATTCTCAGCGTCGCGTTTGCATTCTAATCTGGGAGTCCTTCTCCACGGAATTAGCGCTCTCTTCCGCCGGAGTTCAAAAGAACGATGATCGCATAAAGTTGGAGCATACTCAAGAATGGGAAAGGTTGCCAAAAGCACAGAGTTTGAGATAGATTCCCGCGGTGATGGCTCGTGGGTGCTTGTGGTAAGGTTTTTGTCTTGGCACATGCCACGGTGATGGTTCGCGGCCATACTAAGGCTCGTTCCCAGCAAAACTATCGTTCTCTTACACCAGAGCGCAAAAGAACGCATTGCATAAAGTTGGCACAGCTTCCTGGAATGGGCGACTGATGCCTTGAAAAAAAACATCTGTCACTTCACAGGCAGCAGGAGGACTAGACCCTAAACCCTCCTATACGCTTTGACTCATCGGGCAAAGTGGTCGCGCAAGTGCCGGAGTCGTGAAAAGGAGTGGCAGTGCTGAGTTATGCGAACTAATCAATACATAAGTATATACAAGTATATACGATAAAAGTGTCTGGTGCCGGGCCGGAATGCTGAGCCCGCACTGCTCTACATTGCTCTATTGTTGCTATTGGGCAAATCTCGAAAGTGTCTCACAGGCCCGGAAATCGACAGGACCGCAACCCCGCCAAATCGTTTCGGAGGCATCTCCGACCAACCACACGCAGAACTACTAAGCCAAGCATTGCTGGCACTGCCAACATCAACAGAAGCTTCCTCACAAGTGCGCGAGCAAAGGACATGCATACATAGCGGATATAGAAGTCAGCAAGTTATATCCACAGCAAGGTTGAGGGCGAGTGGCGTAAAGAGAGTCCAAACATCCTGAGTCGAAATCTCCAAGGACTGCATGAAGCTGGCCATGTTCTCCTTGGTACCCAGCGGCAACGGCTGCAAATAAAGACAAGCTGAACTTTACAAAGCCATTGCCCGCAGTGCACCCGAGGAGCTGTTTTCAGGGCTTCCTGCCAAGAGAGCACATTAGCTGCAGGCGCATGAAGCCTTGCTATGTTGTAATTGGTGGTCAAGGAACATCCAGAAGCATCACTCGTCCAAGAAGGACAACGTTTCCCCTTGCAACGAACTGGAGTCCTTCAGCTCTGGCAGAGTCAGCACACTGGATCCATCGTTGTCGATCTCCTGCAAGAGAATGCTGGAAGGCAGTAGACGGTAATGATTGCAACTAGGTGTCTTTCATATTCAACAAACGCCAAGCAACATTTCAAGAAGGATGAAACCTCACGGACAAACCCGCATCGTTGAAACCAACAAAAATCACCCTGCAATGATGGCAGTGCATTGTAATAAAACCAACTGCATTGAAAACAATGCAAGTAGCAAGAGCTCGTGTTTTGAAATCTGCAAGTACAATTCTCTCAATTAACACTATGGCCATGACTACGACTGATGTTTATACCGTACCTGTCTATATATATATATGTACATATATATACACATGCATATCTATATGTATATGTATATATGCATGTATAGACGGACAGTTTGTCACGAATTTTGCAGAGCGAGCCTTGAAGAGCTCGCGCAAGGAATCGACTTGGGCCTCGTGCTTGCCTCGGAAAAAGTTTTTAAAAGACGACCTTTTTGGGGTTACCTTATAGGATTCTACAGTATATATGAACCCCCAAAAAGGAACTACTTTAGGGCCTATGGGTAAACCTTCCCTAGGCTTGCTAGAAAGGCCGAAAGCGTAGAGGACGTAAAGGTCTTTTCAAACATACCTATGGTGGCAGGACCTTCTGGAACTATCGGGCTCCGCGGCTTTAATGCCAAGGATCTACATACATTCATGCAGTGCACTCCGTCTCTTTTTCCTTTCATGGACGCGTCCATAGTGCATTGGCAACCTCGACACTCGAGGCCCGACACAGCTGTCCACAGCTCAGGCTGGCCAGCTACACTGGTGCAAGGGTGGCACCAGCCGACAAACCCCCGAAACCACAACCTAAGCTGGTCGTCCACACGCTGTGGTCAGCTACTCACGGATCCCGCTGATCGGGAACTCGAGGGTAAACACATCCCATCCACAACGAAGGGCTCCATGATGTATACTCCCGGCATCGACAATGCCACTCCGCAACCAGGGAGCTCTCGTGACGGGTGAACTGGCGATCTCGCCTTCCAGAAATTTCTAGGGAGGGCAGAGCCCTGTATTAGGGTGGGTAGGGCGGGAAGAAAAAGAGACTCCTGGCACACGGGTGATTCTTGGAGTGTGTTCGTATTTTGGCTTGATGTGAAATGGCAGCGGCATACACAGATCAAGCATGGAGCTTCAGCAGCAAGCTACTTCAGCACACACTCACAGGATGCACTCAAGAATGATTCCAGCTCACCAAGCCTACCCGAAGCACTAAGCTGAACAAGGTTTCTAGGGCTTCAGGGTTTGTAGTGGCTTACTTAGCACTGCGGGTTCTGATTCAGGCTTCAGGGTTGAACAAGAAGGATATTGAATTTGGTGCTTTACGGCTCAATATAGGTTAGGGGGTTCAAACTTCTAACTTTTTTTAAAGAGTTCTGTCGGACTTGCACAACCTAGGCCCATGTCTTGCTGGAGATCACCCGAACTGCCTTCCAGCGATCCGATGACGCTGGGCCACGCGGACAAGCAAAGGCAGGGGTGCGGCTTAGATACGCATCTGCTGCAAGATGGCCATGTCCTGATGTAAGCTGTGTCTGGTCAAAACGATCTGACTGACCAGACATAGCCGAATATCCTTTGTGTGATTAGTGGGTGGGACTTCTCATGGACCAACAAAGAACGATTCAACAACTTTTCTGCGCGGAGGCTTTATTGGGGTGTCGATTTGGGGGGTCATAAACCACGCGCAAACAAACATACAAAATCTCGTCAAGACCACGCCGCGCATGTTACAATAGCATTTGACAGCAAATGTGCAGGGAATGGAAAAGAATCTGATTGCAAGCCCACACTGTACCAAGTCAGTCGAGGGCTCAGGAACGATGAGAAAGGCGACTTCAACTTGGCCAACACAACACATGCGTAACACAGTGTACCCGTTGTCACAATCGCTTCGTATACGACCAGATGACAAGATGGGCCATCCCCATGATCCCACTGTCCTTGTCTGCCCGCGCACTCTCGATAGCCATATTGCAGAAGACACCTCACCCAAGGCCAGGTGAATTACAGCTTCCAACTAGTGGAGCCTTGCCGAAGGCCAAGAAGATTGGACATGCGGCATCACCTGTTGAATCCCTGCGCATGATTTTCCATTTGAGCCTGAAATGAACGGAATGTGTTCAGGCCTGTCACCACATTGAGAATCGCAAATACTGCGATAATTATGTACGCGAGATAGGCAGTGGCAGCCAAGGCCGAGATTTCTCCTTGGCTTCTGCATCATGCAACTGCCTGACTAATGTAGGGGCATTAATCATTAGAACAGGGCTTCGGGGCAGATTGTACTATACATACAGCAAGGAACGCCCCAAAAAGGATAGGTAACTATTTGGGCCCCTACATTACTGCAATCCCTGGCAGCGTTCATCATGCGCATGCCCCGTCCTACTCCTGCTGCCAGCACGACTTCTAGCCTACCTTACTTCTTAGAGAGGTTGCTGCGCCACTCCTTTCCGGCTCAGTATACTGCAAAATGGCACATCTCACAAGGCTGTGCAACTCAGGTTGTCTTGCTGCACACAGCATGCATGGCACAATAGCAACACACAGCTGATGCTACACCTAAAACTGCCATCTCCACGCTACTCAAAAGATCAGCCGAGGTACTCAAGGGTGCCAGGGCATCTTGCCAACTGATCCCTGCAAAAACCAGCGAGTTCAGGGGTAAACACCGCAAGCAATGCATAACCTAAACCCTGAAACCGACTCCCTGAACTCTATAAGTGCATAAGCATCTCGAAACCCTAAAGGCTCTAAACCCTATATAGGCCACTAAACCTTATTGAACCCTACAAGCCCTAAACCCCCTCCGCGACCAGAAGCCAGGAAGTGACTCGAAGCCGAAGCTGCATGAAAGGATCTTGGAGTTGTGAGTCATTGATTGTTATACTATTCTTGGAACTATGATTATGATGATTGCTATTAGTATTGTTATAACTACTATTATGATGAGCGTTGTTCAATTCACTCGTTATAGTTCTGTTCTGCGTCTTATCATTAGTGTTATCAAGTTATCATCAATAGAATACTTGTTTCTGTGGTTCTATGATCATCAAGTCATGTTGTCACCTGTTGAAGTCTTCTGCCTATGATTATGCTTCCGTTTGCTATTCTGATGCTTTGTTGCTTTTTGAATCCAGGCGCTGTTAGAGCAAAACGCAAGGTGTTCATTTGTGCAGAATCTAGAGGATCCTAGAGGTGTCTCTGAAATACCTTGCTGGGCGGATCAACGTCGCCAGGCAGAACCGAACTGCCAGTAGCTGAAACTTCGCTTAAGGGTGAACTCCTCAAATGGCTTACCCCTTGAACAGACCGTTGGTACCAGGTACCGAAAAGCTGTGAAATTCAACTCAAAACCTGAATTTCTCGGGGCTCAGATTTTGCGACAGCGCAGTGATGCAACACCAGACTGTGCTGCGCGAAGAGGTCTGCCGAAAAGTACCGTCCGAACGTGTCCAAACTAAAACCTGCAAGCCTTACCTCCCGATTGGACGGACCTTACCGGAGTGTCTACACCGTGCATTCCCTTTCGGGCCTCCGGTGATAGAGAGGAACAACGTTAGCATGGACTCGCCAACTGAGTGCCTAGGGTGGCGAACAGCCGCTTCACAGGTTGAATGCCAGGGAGCTTCGGGTTTGTAAAAGGAAAAGGCCTCAAGTCTCTGCTTCATGCTTAAATGCTGCGAGAGCTGACGCCCAAAAAGGTAACCTTAAAGAATAAACCACACTAAACCACCTTGTCTTCTGGATCTCTCGGCAAGCGCGCGGCAACACTACGCACCCAAAAGTACAGTGTAGGGATTCGAAGGTCTACTGGCTAGAGGTTTGCGTTGGTTATCAATTCATCCAAAACACGACCGAAAGGCAAGCGCCAGTCCAAAACCTTCAGTCACAACCCACAAATAATCAAGGACCTGAAATCCCGCCCCAAAATCGGAGTCCGATCTCCTCGACCACTGAAACGACCTTTCGAAGCTGCTACATAACATCCGAAGGCGGCCCCCAAAGACCAATCAAAGATCCACGACTTCAGCCAGGTGACCAGAAAGTCCGCAGCGTCTCGTCGCATGTCAGGTCTTCTTGACTTCGGCAGTGGTCTGTGACTATCTGTGCGAGCAGCCTTGAGTCATTTCGTGTGTAGGGTATGTGGGACTAGGAGTACAGTGCCACAGGGTGTACATAGGGTATTGTATTAGGGTGTACGGTGATTGGGAAGTCTTCTGAGTTTACAGTGTTTACAGATCAGGCATTTGGGATTTCGGGTTCGGCGGATTCAAGACTTGTGCGGCACCAGCTTTCTTCGTCAAGCGCATGCGGGTGGTCCAATGCTCGAAAAAGCGAATGCCAGAGATTAGGCCTAATCATAGAAACACAATACCAAACCCTGGATCCACCTGCCAGATAAGCCTATGAAACATCCAGCATAGCAAAACCAAGTGAGTCAGGCAATTCGTCCGGAAAGCCGCTGAGAGGGTGGATGAGGGATTTGGGATTTCATGTGCCATGATTGTCGGTATGTCGATGTGGACGCAAGATCCACAAGCAGAACTCTGAAACATCTTGCTTTGCAGCAGGGGCCTTTCCCACTCTTGTTTGACCCGACATAGGAAGATTGGAGCCAAACACCCAAAACACATGCCGTGCCCTGCAATGCCGTACAATTAAAAACTGTACGCAGATGGATCCGTGCAAACACCTACGCATACATACATATATACATTCATTCAAACATACGTACATGCCTAGACACAACATAGATAAGTAGATGTTCATATTTGAAAAAAAGGAATATTAATGAATACAAATAAAAATTAAAAACAAAAACACAAATACACATAAAAGTAAAAATAAAAACATAATAGTAGTTTAATATATGGTAGCCCCTAAGATCCACGCTTTGCCTGCTGTTCATACTCTCTATTGTGTCTTTCCCACGCCTTCCTGTCCACCATATCCTGTTTCTGACCGTCTCTCCACTTCAATACAAACCTCAACCAAACAAACACGCACACACACACACACACCCACACACATGTACACATGAACAAGGTGTTTCAAAATTGCCAGTAAAGTGGCAAGAGTGAAGACCGGATCCAAAATACAAGATCCAAGATTCTCCCAGGAGTCTTGGGGCGGAATCATGGATCTTGGAACCGGGCCAGAATTGAGATTCAATCCTTCAATCCGGATTTCAATCCTGATACCTTGGGGTCATCTCAATACTCATTCCCGGCATTGAAACTGGATTGAAGCATTGAATTTCAATCCGGGCCCAGATTCAAGATCCAAGATCCAAGATTCTCCGAAGAGGCTTGGGGCAGAACTTTGGATCTTGGATCCGGGCGCGGATTGAAATTCAATCCTTCAATCCAGCTTCAATCCTGCATTGTTTGCCGCCTGCGCGTGCGGATGACTGCAGTTTGAGCCAGTGCTGTTGATGTGCAGTGTGAGCCAGCTTCAGAAAGGGTGGACAGCAGCAGTCAAGAAGTAGTACAGTAACAACTTAGTAGTAGTGCAATAATGTGGGGGCCCGTTTACTAACGTGGGATCGAATAATGCGCTTTTTTGCTTATTCGAGCCGAGACCAAAAAAACGACCGGCTCAAATAAAGCGTCTTTTTTTCGGGGGGGGGGGGGGGCCGTTTTGGGTGGGCTTCCTCATGTCTGCAGATGGTCAATCTTAAGGCAGCCACGANNAAACCCCCCACCCAGACCTTAAACCCAAAGCTCCTAAACCCTAAACACTGAACCCTGAACCCCTAAACCCTAAACCCTAAACCCTGAGCCCCTAAACCCAAAACCCTTAAACCCTAAACCCTAAACCTTAAACCTTAAACCCAAAGCCCTGAACCCTGAACCCCAAGATCCTGAGCCAGCCCACCCAGAGGCGCCCTCGGTCCCACACTATTCAAGCCAACATTTTTGGTCCGGGGGGGGGGGGGGGGGGGGG
>CAJNDV010002569.1:0-12422 GCA_905221635.1 Symbiodinium sp. CCMP2456
ATTTTTCATTCAACCCTTCAACCTTCAGCCCTCCCCCCCCCTCCCCCCCGGGCAGGGGGCTTCTCAAGCCCCATTCGAGAAGCCCCCCCTTCTCAAGCCCCCCTTCGCCGAACTACGATGGAGCATGCCCCCAGAAGTGGTTGTGCAGAGTCTCTTAAGAAGACGTTTTTTCATTCTTGTGCCACCTGAAACGATTGCGTGTGGCTTTCTCTTTCGCGTGTCTGGAGAAGACGTTTTTTCTTTGCGGCAGAATTTGTTTGGCGTGAGTAGACCTTGTCCGGCGGTTGCCGCACTCCGTCCCAATAGAATCAACAAAAAGCAACAAGAAGCCAAAAAGACAACTCATAATCGGCGAAACGTGCTGCGACCAACAGGCGAAGCCGGCAAGAGTCGTTCAGCAATTACTCAACATCGTCCTTTCTCAGATGCTCCGCCTCCCAGATTTCATCCCGTAAAGCATGGACGCAATGGCACATAGCGGCACATCAAGGCATAGTTCGACAGCATGACATGCAAAAGTAAGCGTGCAATGTGTTAGAGCGGCAAGACTTGCCCTCCACTTGATCTTGGAGAAGATCAAAGCAGGGGGGAACATAGAGTGAGACTCAAGCATCAGACAAACGTACCGGTTTGATCGGGTGTGGAAAAGCCTGTGAGTGAGACGCACGTCGCGAAGCGCTTGGATCACACGGAGTAGCGTCGGGAAAATTTGCTACGTCGTAGAACTTGTCGTGGACCAAAACCAAGCAAGAATACCTTCGCACAAAGCGCGAATCCAAGCTGCTCACCTGACCCAAAAGTACTTGTCTGCCTCCAGGTTTGTAGGGTGACAGTGTCTTCCCCAAGGTGTTCGGCCAGTTCGGCCAGCACATCCGACAGGGCGTAGTTGGGTTGCATTGAAAGCCGATCATCCGTGGGAAGGTCAGCTTCCACTCTCTTGATGTCGCTTGTTCGCCACTACGGCGTCCCTGCCTCATAGCCTCTCGGAGTTGTGTAGCTTGCTGTTCCGTGATAAACCCCACCCTCACAACAGAAGTGTGTGAGGTAACCATATGATTGTGTAAAGCAGCTATGGTGTCCCAGGAAAGATTCGAAAGCTGAAGGTAATACTGGATATTGTTGTCGAGGATCTTCTTGCTGAATATAGGTGGCAAACCCATCAGCAAAACCGTCTTGTTGGTACGCGCGCGCTCCAATGTCTGCAACTGGGCCGCCTGTCTCTCAAGCGTATACTGCATCAGGGCAAACTCATGCTGTGCCATCTTGTAAAAAGCATCGCAGCACTGATAAAGCTGATCCAAACTAGGCAGAATGGACTGCTCATGACACTTCATCATGGCCGACTGCACGTTGGCCTCCGTGGTAATATTGGGGACTTCACGTCCCGGGATGGCTCCAAACTCTCGGGAACCCGTTCTTCAGGCCACTTTCTATACAGCCTCTTGGTTCGCGCAGTACTTCAAGGAAGTTTGGGCCAAACACTTTGATGAATTAGCAAAGCCCTATGCTCTAGGAGATTGGGCCCGGACCGTAGACGTTTGCCATTCCCCCATGATGCCGCGGGATAGGCTGATTGCATCTTCCCTTTGCATAGTGTATGAACAGGCCAAGCTTACCAACACGAACCCGCCTGACCTAGCTTGGACTCAACAGTTGTTGGAATGGTTTCTTCAGGACACCTGGACCCGAACCACCACGGACCTTTTCCAGACTTTAGCTGAGGAGTTTGTGTGGTATCTAGACAACGACTCTACCCTGAAAGCCTGTATCCTCGCCACCGCCCCTTTCGACAACAAAGGGGTTGGCACTTCAGCGGGCTTTGGTTCGCTTTTCTTTGACGGGATTTTTTGGCAGATTGCCGCAGTCTATGGTGTTCTTCGGGACACGAAGAAGTCACAACTTCAAGCCCCCAACAACGAGCTAGTCAAGCTGCTCGAGTATATTCTTCCTTTACTCAAATTCTCCCACGAAGAGATTCAGGGTGTTCAGTGGAGGGCCCACGTGAACAAAGGGAACATCATGGAAACTATCGTGCTAGCCCTAGCTGAGGGCGGGGCTAACCTCCTTACTTGGAAAACGGCATGGGCCATGTTTCAACATCAGCACCAAGGCACCAGGCATTCCTGGGTTCAAGTTGTTTCGGTTTACTGACTTTTTCTCTCCCCTTTGGGGAGCCCGCAGAGCAAGCCTAGAGGCCCACAGCAGCCCTACTTGAAGCTGTACAACACCGCTTTTCAACAGGCCCAACCCCACCCGAACCGACAAAAATCACACCTATCTTACCAGTACTCCCTAAGCCGAGCCTTGACTGCCCCATCTAGGTTTCTCCCAGAGTGCAAGCAAAGAACGGATTGCCAATATCACTATGCTCGCCGGTACCACTTTGATTGCCATTATGATTCTGATTGCCATTAGTCTCCGCAGGAGACAGCTGATTGCCAATAGTTCCCACGGGAACGATTTGATTGCCATTAGGATTCTGATTGCCAATATCCCGTTGAGGAAAGAAAACTCAAAGAGTCGGGCCCATCACGGGCAAAGCTTGCTGCAGCAACACAGCTGCTGCTACCGCCAGGGGAGGTCAACTCCTCAGTGCCAGCCTTTTCTCCCCTTTCGCCCTCGGTTCCCCTTTGCCGTTCAGGTTCAGGGTTCTGAGAGGCTAAGGTTTTGCTACAGTTTGTCACATTTTGCCACGGGCCGTTGTGACAGTGCCGCGGATCATTGGTTCACTTCGAGGCAAAAATTCAACCGTCGCTTGCGTGCTCTGAGGGGAAACCATTGGTGTAGGATTTGCAACTGTTCGTTGATCGACCGCACGTTTGCATATTGCCCTGAAGTCTTTAAAACGATTCCCGTTTGTCTTAAGAACGGTATGGCGGTTCACAAGGCCACAAGGACCACTACTGTACGGCACACCTCTCGCTCTGGTACTATCGTCGGGGCGTTAGGCATTACTCGGTCTATTATGGTAGCAAAGCCCGCAACTTATACAAGCATTTCTGTGCTGCGAGAGCCGCCAGCGGCACGCCGGGGGGCCACGGTCAACCCAAACATGTATTACGAAATTTTATTGGACTGCATAACGGCGCAAATCGCCGCACCATCTATGAGACAAGTGGCCACGAATCTCGCTGTGCGTCGGAGGGAAACTTTTCTCGAGGTCACCAGTGTTTGCGCTCCACGCGTGCTGTGTTGAGCCGACAATCTAGATATCAAGCCGACCGATCGGAATCTAGACGCCGTTCTCGTCAGTGGATTAAGAACGCGCCGGAGGATGGAAAATTTACCCTAGTCCGATCCCCGGCTCCCTCCGAAAAGGGTAACGAACAGTCCTGCGCAAATCGAAAGAGCCTATGGCAAAACGTGAGCGCCGACGGTAGGTTCACGCGCCCATCTTTTTAAATCTTATGTTCAACAATCGCTCCTCGACCTACCACCTCGCCTTCTTACCTGGCGCCCGGAGCGCAATCAGTTGCACATAGTCACTTTTAATATTGAAACCTTAATTGGTCATGGAACACAGGAAGCCCTAGCGGACTTTGTCAAGTCCAAATCCATTGATATTATGGCTCTTCAAGAGACCAAAGCTACTGCGTCAGACGAGCGAAGAACATCCGGGGGCAAGCTCCTCCTTTCCGGTACTCCGGCAGAACACATGGCAGGGGTGGGCTTTTTCGTCCCGGCCCGCTCTTTACCTCTTGTTTCAGATTTTCTCCCCTACTCTGGGAGAATAGCGTCAATTACGCTACGCACCCAGCCGCTGATCAACCTTTTCACTGATTCTCAGTTGGCCTGTGATTCTTTACACGGGCTCTCTATCCCAACGCGGCACCAGTATCTTTTCACGCAAATCCGCAGGCTGATTGATCATCTGCTACCACAGATCCAGATCGCCCTGATAAAGGTTAGGGGACATGCTGGCCAAGAGGGTAACGAGCGCACTGACAAGCTAGCTAAGACGGGCGTTACTTCCTCCTCTAATCTTGGTAGGCACTCACACCCAGTGCGGGCACCGCTGGGGGAAACCCTACAGGTGCGTGCGCCAACTAATTTTGAACACCTTTCCCTAGAAGAACAGGCTTCCATTTTACAACAAGCTGCCGCGCGCAGCTCCCAGAACCAAACAAAACACTCTATACAAAAAGGAGTACCTATCAGAACCCACCAAGCGCATCATCGACAGGATTGCCCAGACGCCGCCAGACGATCACGACCTCCTTCGGAAGCTGTGCAAAGCGGTCAAGCAATTTGCTCCAGGATAGTAAAGGCCCACCTTCGAAGCAATGGTCCACCCTGAAACACCTCCGCGAGGATTATGTCAACACTCCCCAAACAGCCACTCGAAAAGGGGATGTGACTTTATTCGTAGGTCCGTAAAAATTTGCTTGGGCAAATTAGCTTGCTTGATTTGATTTCAACTCATGGATAGTGAGAAGCTTCATGCAGTGCAGTCTGGCTCACTGAGCTGAAGTTTTCTTTTGGGCCTCTAGAGCTTCCTACTTGTGTCTAGCAGGCCCTTGCCTCCGTAAGCTGGTGTTCTCATCCGCGCGCTCCATTGCATGGATTCAGCTGGGCCCTCTGCAGCCTCCAGCTTGCCCAGCTAGTGCAGGGATTGAGGCACCAAGTTAACTTGATTGACTACGACGTACGTGATCTGCAAGCAAGGGCTGCCCTGGCCGATCAAGCTCAGGCTCGCTTTGAAACCAGACTCGGTATCGTTGAAAGGTGGTGTGCTTATTTGCGCGGTCTTTGTGCCCGCTTAGCAAGAGTGAGCCTTCGGCCCCCTCTACCGTCCCCGTGCAGCCTCAGCCTTCACAGCCTCAAGATCTGAATTCTTTTCCAGTGGTGGATTGTGCAACAGATCCTGATCCCGAATCGGAAAGCCTTGCAAGGTTAGAGTTGGGATTGAAAGACCAGCCTCCGGCAGTAGGGCTCCCGGTAGATTCCTTTGCCTCCTCCCCGGCCGGGGCCCGTGACTTTGGTTCCTTAGCACCCGGGAGCCCGCCTAGTGTAGGGTTCTCGCCAGACTTCTCTTGTGGTCCCATGTCAGATGATAATGACGGGGTGGGCTCAGAGAGCAAGTGGTGGGATCAAGTCCGCGATAAGGAGCAGGTGAGTCCTGCTGCCTCAGATAACGTCAGAGACGGGGTCGTTGATTTTTCTTCGACCTTCAGGATCGCAGTGCAAGCTCAGTGCAACTTACCGGAGAGAAATCCTTTGAAATTGCCTTGGGAAGAAGGTGTCTTTGGAGAGATTTTCGGGGAATCGGTTATCGATGTGTTGCCAGACTTGAAGCGATCCATGCCTACGCTGCTACCGACAGATGAGAAGAGCCAGTCGAATGCCCCCGCTGCAGCGAAGCGATCGAGAATCCTGGACAAAGGTGTCTCTGTTGCATCAGCTGTAAAGATAAGGGTTCCCGTTGCTTGGAGTGAGCAGAGGGAGGCTCAGTTTGAGATTGGCATTGACTTGTGGTTGACGCTCATGAAAGACTGGGGAAGCTGCAAGTTTATAGAGCTGCTTGATGCTGAACCGCCTGGGGATCCTCAGCGGGCGGTGGTCAACGATGTCTTCCGGGATTCCGGGGTAAAGCACCTTCTACCCTCCTGAAGCGCGGGCGAGCCCTCGCAAACTTCCAGCATCATTTGGCGAGTAAGTCTGCCACCTTTCCTTGCGTGGAAAGGGAGCTGTATGCCTATCTGAAGCAGCTGGAGAAGGAGAACGCGCCGAAGAGCAGGTGCACGGGCCTGCTCGAGGCCATAGTCTTCGTAAGGTACGTCGTAGGAGTGGACGAGGTCGATGCCCTCATCACCAGTCGGCGATGCAAAGGGGTCGGGATGGTTGAGACCTTCAAAGAATCGAGACAAGCCCCGGCTTTAACGGTAAGTCAGCTTATGCGACTACATGAAACTTTGCGATCGCACAGCGACCCTTGGACCCGCCACTTTGCTGGGTGTGCCTTGATCGCGACATACAGCCGTTGCAGGTGGTCAGACATTCAGCACTCTGAGGAGCTTATCATAGATAGGGACTCGGGCGGTGTGCTGATTTACTTGGAACTTCGGATAGGGGTTCACAAGACTTGTCGATTGCAGAGCAAGAGGCATCGATTCTTGCATGTCGTATCGCCTAGCATGGGGCTCCAAGACTTCGGCGAGCTCTGGCTCGCTAGCAGGAGGGCAATCGGACTTGAGGATGAAAGATCTATGCCATTCTGCCCGGCGCCGGATGCGAGTGGGTCTCCGACAGTCCGAGGCATCGACTCGGATGAAGCTACCACTTGGCTGCGGCTTATCTTCCGTCCAGAGCCTGTGCAAGCCGTGGAGCCCTCGTCAAAGTCCTTTAAGGCGACCGTTCTGTCATGGGCGGCTAAGAGGGGGGTGGACGGCCTATCCCTTCAGAAGCTAGGCTATCACGCGGCAGGAGGCCTCGACGTCGTGTATAGTCGCGACGCACAGGCGCCAGACACCCTCATCGTCGAAAAGCTCTTGGCCGAGGTGCGTGAGGGCAGGTTTAAACCGGATGAGTGGAGGGGAGGCCGGTTGATAGGATCGCCAGTTCCTCTGCTTGAGCCGTTGGCAAAGCCGGTAGTAGGCAGAGGGATTCCTGACGAGTTGCCGGCTAGCCCTTCCTTGGAACCTCGGCCGGTAGTCAAGGAGGAAATGCGCAGTGATGCGGGGTTCGGGAGTGCTGTCAGTGTGCATGGTTCTGACAGTGAAATCGAGGAGGAGCTGGAGTGCTTAGGAAGCTCCACGGATTCCGCTGAGGAAGAGGACTTTCAGGCCTGTGGCTGTTGTGGCCCGTGGAGAGGCTGTGCCTGCGGGTTTTGACATTTGGCTTCATGCCACGTCAAAGATAGCTCACTTAGGTGTGTCTTGCAATTTTAGAAATCTTTTGTCGTGTGGAAGGGCAGTCAGCCAGAAGCACGTGAAGCTCCAATCGCGGGCTTTGGGCGAGGGAATGAAGCCTTGTCAATTTTGTTTCAGACGGTGATTGAGACGAGAGAGGAAAATGAGACGTTGCACGCTGGTGAACTTTCCCAGCAGTCGCTTTCCCTTGGAATGCACGAGTCTGTCCCCGGCGGTGCAAGTTCTACGGTGAGCATGCGGCTTATGTGCGTGACGGCTCAGAGAGCAGGCATGTCTTCATGTTGGGAAATGACAACATGTTGGACATCGAAGTTCTGTGTCAGCTCTCAGATTTTGTAGGTAGTGCCGCTGATGGCTTTGATTTCCTCAGAGGCAGCGCTCAGACAGAGATGTCTAGAGGTGACCCCGGATGGAAGTCTCTTCACGGCCTTATCAGGGCAGGGCATACGAACTTTCAGGCAGCTTGCCTTTGCAATAGGCACCCCAAGGTCCGAGCCTACCCAGGAGCAGTATCAGCAGCTGGCAACTCAGCTCTTCGGGGCGGCGGCTCAGATTGGTAGGGTAGCGCAGCTTCGGGATTTGCATTTTGAAGCCATGACATACGTCATTCAGGCCCTGAAAGACCAGGTCAGCTCTGATGCAGCTGAAGGTCAGGTAAGGAAGCTCCCGATGGCCCAGCGAGCAGCTAGGCTGGCAGAGCAGCAGAGGAGGCTAGCTGGCGTTTCGATATCGGGAGAGATGCAGCCATCATACTCTCTGATAGACAGGGTAAACCACATTTTGGAGACTGGGCAACTTGTTTGGATCTCCCCGTCGATGTGTGGAAAGCGTGACTTGGAGGTTGCCCAAGGAATTGATCCAAAGGCGAAGGTGATACAGGTTGAAAAGGAAGCCTTGAAGGTGACTTCGTCTCAGGCCGAGACCAAAGCCGACTTGACAACCCCTTTGTTGTTGCACTTTGCGCTTCAGAGACGGGGCATAGCCGTAGCCTTTGACCAGTGCGGCTTGATAGATTGGAACACTCATCAAGACTATATCCACAGGCTGCTTTTCGCTATGAGTGCGCCCGTTCCCCCAGGATTTGGACAGGTTACTGTGGCGCAAATCATTAGGGTCATTAGGGCGGACAAGGAGCTGTTCACCATCATGGCCCAAGAGTTCCCTCCGCCTTTCAAACCCAGGACGGATGGCTCAAAGCCGCTCGGCGATGCACTCAGGAACCTGATGCTTGATTCTAGGGTTCAGATGTGGTTGTTGCCTTCGCCTGCGAGTGCTGCCTCTAAGTGTCTGGCGACTGGGTCAGAGGACCCCTTACCGCCAGGAGTCCCAACACCGCCAAAGAAGGTTCGCTTGAGGAAGAAGGCGAAGAAGGTAATCCCGGATGCCCTCTAATCTTGCAAAAAGTTTAGTAAGGGCCCTTGCTGCTGGGGTTTCAACCTGGAGGGCTGCACCTCCGAGACCAAAGTGGTCGAAGGTCTGCCAAAGTGCCAGAAGGGTTTCCATGTCTGCATGTTCTGTCACAAGCCCGGTCACAGCTTCAGCAATTGCAGGGCAAGGACAAATCAGCCCAAAGCCTGACAAGATGCCTCGCCTGAGGCAAGTGCCACATCTGAGCTTGATGAGTCCTCAGGCGAGCACCAGTCGGAGGTTGGCACTGACCACAATTTTCGTGCCAAGCGGATAAAGCTAGATGGAGGCAGGCTGGCTGAAGAGTTGGCCTCCACTTTGACTGGCGACGCATCAGACATTTTGCAACTTTACGTTTCTCTGCGCAAAGTCGAGGCACCTCGCAAGGGTAGCGTGCGAGGGCAATCATTTTCTGCCGGCAGCTTTGTGCATGGGGGGGTGGTAGGCCTCCACAATACGACTTCAGATTTTCCTTTGTCGGTGCAGGTTGTGTGTGGTTTCATCAAGAAGTTTGCAGGTGACTATCCATTTGCCGCATTCACGATTCTTGATCAAACTCAATCCGACTTGCATCAGGACACCAACAATGATCCTGACACATGGAATGTCATAATACCACTGATAGATTTTGAGTTGGGAGGGGTATGGTATCAGGCCGAGTCCGGATCTGTGCCCTGCCCCCTGGATGCATCCATCACAGGTCACATTTTAGATGTTTCGCAAGGTCCCCAGTGGCTGCCTGCGGCTACATCAAAGCACTGTACCCTGCCATGGACAGGCAGGAGGTGTGTGCTGGTGGCATACACCCCTAGGTTCCTGCATAAGCTTAAGCCTGCTGAGATTTGTTGTCTTAGGGAACGGGGTTTCCATTTGCAGAAGGCTGTGCAAACTGGGGAGCAAACAATGTTCCATCAGGAGCAGTCGCAGCTGTGTGTAGAGGACCTCCTTGTGGTAGAGCTTTGTTGCAGCTCGGCGAACCTTAGTTGGGCCTGCCACAAATTGGGCTTCGAGGTGATGCCAATTGCCCATAAAGTTCCCTTCGACAGAAAACCGAAAGTGAGGATTCATCAGCTTGATCTTGCAAACCCAGATGCAGCGCACAGTCTGGAGCAACTCATCATTGCCGAGTCACACAGAATCGCATTGATATGGGCGGGTGTTCCTCATGGCACTGCCAGCACTGCGAGAGAAAAGCCTGTGCCCAAGCTTGATAAGCTTGGCCTTCCCGTGCCAAAGCCTCTCCGAAGCGCTGCTCAACCTCACGGCTTAGATGGTCTGGTTGGCTTGGATAAAAAGAAGTGCGAAGCAGCAAATATGGTGTATGCTGTATGCATCCGTTACGAGGCTGCTGTCACTTGCCTTGCAGCGTGGAGTCCGATGTGTTGTGGAAAACCCCGTCACATCACTCTATTGGCACACTGATTTCTTCAAATCCTTGGAGACTTTGCACTCAGGTTCCACTGTGCAGTTCCACATGTGCCAACATGGCGGTCGCAGGCCGAAACATGTGCAATTATGGGCTTCAGATGGTACCTTTGCACACCTGGCTGCCACGTGCCCGGGTTCCAAACAATGCAAACACGAGCCCTGGCGGCCAGTCGCTCCGGACGGTGGCCGGCCTTTCGCAAGTGCAGCAAATGCAGAGTACCCGGTGCTCTTCTGCGAGCGTGTCGCTGGCATGCTGAAGCAAGCTTGTATAAATTGTGGTGCACATTCTAGGCGGTCCCTCAATGCCGCCACCGCGGGTGTAGCCCAACCTGCGCAACGCTTGGTTTTAGGCTTGCAGCCTGCTGGGGCCAAACTACCTCAGTTGCTCCCAGAATATGGGCACTATCTGCAGATTGTTACTTTGCCATCGCTGACTGCGCCGCCAGGCCCGCCCAAAGCTGCTTTTCTTTCCCGGCACCTTCTTCAGTGGGGGATTTTCCAGGCCGAGAAGAGGATCCCTGACTTAGGAGTGCAGTGTGAGTTGGATCAGCAGGCGCTTGCACCGGACACACTAATAGAAGTGTCCACCTATGGTGTTCCAGCCACCCCTGAAGCCTTCGTCCGGAAAGCGGTGGCAACTGGTCATCCAGCTGATTTCGCTTCATCCTTGGACCCAGTCTTGAAGGAGGTGGTGAAAGACAACATCTTGGGTGACGAGGTGAACCTGGCTAAGGCTAGGCTTGCCTTTGTCGCGAAATGGACTTCGAGGGCAAAGGCGTTGGAAGAGAAAGAGCGAAAGCTACATGAAGGCCTTCCCGATCACATCAGACACATCCTTAAAGGGAAAAGGTTGCTGCTTTGGAAAGAAATGATCGACCACTACAAGTTGCCTGACGCTTCGTTGGTCGATGATATGATCCAAGGGTTTAGTCTTAGTGGTTGGATGCCTAAGAGTGGCTCTTTCCCTCCGGCTGCAAAGAGGCCTGAGCTATCCGTGGAGGCGCTTCAAATCCTAGCCGATGGGTTTAATGCAGCTACTCTGCAAAAGGCCAAGCTGAGACAAGATGAGCAGCTTGAGAAATCCACTTGGGAGGAAACCTTGGAGGAAGAGTCTCAAGGTTGGATTTGGAGGTGTGATGATCAGGCCATGGATGGTAAAGTGGTGGCCAGGCGCTTTGGCGTCCGACAGGGAGAAAAGGTCAGGGTCATAGGTGACCTATCGTGTTGTGGCTTGAGTGCGACGGTGGGGCTCCGCGAACGATTTGTGCTGCACTCGATCGACAAAACGGCTGCCATGTTAGCCTACGCCACTTCGCTTGTGAATGACCCCAACTTCTCTCTGTGCGGTCGTACATACGACCTAAAGAGCGCATACAAGCAATTTCCGATATGCCGAAAGGATTTCGACATGCTAAGATTCTTGGTCGCAGAGCCAGGGAACCCTGACCCCATCCTGTATGGGTTTAGTTCCCTCCGCTTCGGGGGTATAGGTTCGGTTTCGGCCTTCCTTAGAATAAGTGTGTGTTTGTGGCAGCTTGGAATACTAGGCCTGCGAACAATGTGGACGGCTTTCTTCGACGACTACAGTGTCGTGAGCAAAGAGTCCCTAAAGAAAAACACCGCTTATGGAATCGAATCGCTTTTTGGGTTGCTAGGCCTGACTTTCGCGAAGGAAGGACGCAAGGCGCCTCCTTTTAGTGAGACCTTCAGCATGTTAGGACTTTCTGTTAATCTTGAGGGCTTCAGAAAGGGAGTGGTTGAACTCGGACACACAGAAAAGAGGATTGCTGAACTGAGCGACTCCTTGTCTGCAGTGCTTGAGAACAACCACTTGAGCCAAAAAGAATCAGAAAGTCTTCGAGGGAGAATGAACTTCTTCGAAGGACATGTCTACGGTCGAGGTCCTGCTCAGGCCTTGAGGACCATTGATCACATGGCGCGTTCGGGGGCAACGTCCAAGCAGCTTCCGTCTTCAGTGATACATTCTGTCCAAGTCTTGAAGGAGCGTTTGCAATCTGCGATTCCTTTGCAGATATCCGCAAAATCACTTGCAACTTGGTACTTGTACACTGATGGGTCCTGTGAGCCAGCTGATGGCTTCGGGGCTGTGGGTGCAGTGCTGTACAATCAGGATGGCAGATTAGTTTCGGCATTCAGCGAGGCGGTGCCGGCGCATGTCATGAAAAGGCTCCTTGCAGAGTCTGAAAATCCCATCTACGAATTGGAGCTCTATCCTGTGCTCCTGGCATTCAGGAAGTGGCACCAGTTTTTGGCTGGCTCTCAAGTCTTGAGTTTCGTGGACAACGATGCGGCAAAGTATGCCCTCGTCAGATCTTGTTCGTCGACTTGCATAGGGGCCCAAATTGTTGAAGCAATTAGGCTCCTTGAGCAGCAGAGCCAACTCAGAGTTTGGTACGCGAGAGTGCCGACGCACAGTAATCCAGCAGATGCTCCTAGCAAAGCTTCTCGGCTCGAGTTTGTTTTGTTTGGGGGGGTAGAGGTAGCGTGAAGTTCCGCCTAAAAAAGGCGAAGAGCCTAGTTAGCTCCGTAGATGCCATGGCCAAAGGACGGATGCGNNGTGTACGCTTTGACCTGGAAAGGACAGCGCTCATGACTCGAAGCTCATCCGCCCAGCAGCGGGCCGCGGTGAGGGGAGCCGCGAGGCCGAGGCGAGGACCGGAATGGAAGGTCCTTTCTCGACCCGTGCTGAGTCTGGTA